>WIPJ01007651.1:278725-289505 GCA_018155075.1 Cassiopea andromeda | reverse complement strand
TATAGCATTTACTATTGCTAATTTATTAAAGGAATAATGCTACATCTACATGAAATATATAAATACTGATGAAACTCCACTACTGGAAATAATATATATAAAAGACAAATACTTTTGATTTGCATCTATGGACTACTGACATAATGATAAACTAGTTTCATAGAAAATAATGTTTAAGATAAATCAGGATGGCTAACCAGGCAGATATACAGATTCCACTCTAGAGCTTGAATCGATATAAGTTGGGAAAACATGCAAAGCATAGAATTGACACTGCAGATCGCGAAATCCAGTAGTTGATTGGCAGTCCTATAAAGCAATATCAGTAAAACTAAATCGTTTCGAAATACAAACAATTACTGAAATACAGCACTGCAGGGAGATTTATTTTTCAGTGTGTCGTACAAAGAAAAACTAGAACAATCCAAGTGGATAACATGACAAAATAGGAAATTGAATTGAATTGAACAACGGAATTGAATTAGGCTAATATGTCCATGCAGAATACGCAATAAATTCATCGTTTTTGTAAGGAACAAATGCAATTGATCATAGTAGATTATAATAGACTATATCATACCTTCTTATTACAAATTTGGTACTTCTTATAAACACCAAGACAATACTTTCCTCCATTTTGCGGCCTAAAAACATCAGACAAAAAACTCAAAAACCAAGAAAAAGGTTCTTACAATCGAATAATCCCTTTTAAGATGAGAAATCCATAAAAGCAGCTCAGCGCCAGGGAAAAATTAGAAGGTTGTAAACAGATGAAAGCTGATTTTCAGAAACAAACTAGAAGATTAGAGGTGTTTTGAAAGAAACTATGCGACAATGGGAGCTTGGTGGAATACCAAGAAACAGTGAACAGATCCGATTTTTCAGAAAGTTGTAATCAAACGCTGTGGATCAATATCTCTCTTCAACTATTCCATATGATATTCCATATGATATTGGTCTTTGACTAAAGGAACCAAAGACAATGGATTCTTCATAGGTACAGTAGCGGTGAAACTGTTTAATAAAAGAATATAAAAATAGTAATCTTTCTATTGGGAAATTTCGTTTTGCAGAAAGACTTGAACGAAAACACTGCTCACTATGAATGAGCATGAATTCATTGGATTTTTGCTGTGATTTTCTGCTTTCTTAAATTTCACTATTACTGCAACTGAACATGAGTGAAGAGGTGAAACGAAGGAAACACTAAATATTTTCTAGCAAACAAAGCAACTTGCCTTGGACTGTCACAATGGCGTTCTTTTGATCGAACTCCTCCTCCGCATGTCCTTGAACAGCCTGACCATTTACTCCAGGGTCCCCAGCCGCCATCGACGGCTTGTGGTAATTCACGTTTCCTTATACATCTTCCGCGGTAACACCACTACATTCATTGGAGAAAATTGTAAGATCTACCATTAACAATTAAGTCAGAGGTAGAGCGGTTGAAACGTGGGTTTCTCTAAATAACAGACCTATGGCTGCGATGATAATTTGCAAAAAAACCATTAGAAATGCGAACAAATTTCCATAAAGCTCCTTATCCAATCTTCAACAGAAAACTCGAATTTTACAGAAAAAATAGATTAACATACATGGTTGTGTTTACAAAATGTACCATCAGCAGCTGGTTTGTTTCTCATAACACATGTTTTCGTTGACTGATACTCAAATCGGCACCAAAGTCTAGAGCATGGGTCACCATCCTGGATCTGAATCAAAAATAACAGAGAATATAATGATAAAGGAAGTGATAAAAGCGTTGAATACAAGAAGGTTGGGTTGACATATATCTGTCATAGTGAGAATAATCTTTAAGCTAAATGGTCAAGGATCAACACGAGAGAAATACATTTAGATTCAATGATTGAAATCAGAGCTCTAAGAGGGTCTAAGCTCACATGTGACAAGACCCATGCTACAAATATTCTTTGGGAGGGGGGTATGGAATCTACATTTAGCTGACACCAATTACCATAATGGATTATAGAATTCAAAATAAGTCAATATTCCCAACAGCAATAGAAAATTTGGTGATTTGCAGACAAATTTTTTGCATGGGGGATGTGACGCACTCTGCAACACTTTGCAACCTCAGGGCCTGCCTTGTGATATAACAGTACACTTCAATGTCAGTATACATTAAGCTTTTGAATAGGAAATAGCGCCAAGTTTTGATTTCCTTCCGATTAAAAAAACATGAAAGTGTTACTCTATTTATAAGAAAACAGTTTACAAGAATATTAAGACTTAAAAGCGCTGAAATTTAAAAAGAATTTCTGTATCTTCCAGTTATAATACTGCTTACAGATTAACTTTCACATTATCAATACAAGATTTATTGCTCTGTTCCGGCCTTGATTTGTTCTATGCTGAAGAAGCAGCAACAAAGATTTGGATGCATTCCTTTGATTTTCAGGTGGAGTTACGCCGTTGGTAATTAACAAAATGAAGCTCACCCATTGCACATGGCAAACACCAGACTGAGGTCCATGCCTCATTTTACACTGCTGATCGAGGTCGTAGATGACGCCAGGCAAAACTGTCTTATACTCGTATTTATGATTGCTGGGCTCGTCGTCAAGGCACCAGCCAAATCCTTTGCTAAAATGCAAGTGTACAATAAATATACACGTTTTTTTATAAGAAGAAAGTTTATAAGAAAATGAGGCTCAAATGGTCAAAATCTTAAGAAAATCGTAAGAAAATCATCAGGCTCAATTTCAACAATTTAGTGTTTCTATTGGCCAAAAATGGATATTTCGTAGGTATTGCATTCAAAATGTTGAAGATGGAATTCAAATTCAAGTATACAATATTAATAACGACATTGCAAACCATTTTGGTCAGCGTATTTTAGTAAAAGTTAAGAAAAATTTTAGAAAATCTCAGGCTCAATTTCAGGAAAAGTTAAGAAAATTGAGGCTCAGGCAAAATCATGGTTTTCTTACAAAAAAAACGTGTAACAATTTGCTAAATATTTTGGTAAAAGTTGATAGCGAAGTGTAGTCATTTGTTGCTTCCTGTTTTCATAATTCTTTTATTTAATCTTTATTTTAGTATGTATTTGTGTTCTTATGTTCATATGTACATGTGCTTACGTATATACCTTTATACATATGCTTGTGCGCATATAAATATGAACATAAATATATGTATTATTTTCATCTTCCGTGTATAGCCACGGGGTAGACAGAATCATTGCTCCCCAGGTTATCGTTTTCGTTTTGTAATGTATGTAATGTTAGCTCGTAGTTTATGTGATCAATGGAAAGTGTAAAGAAAGAAAAAAATATAACAAATAAATACAAAAGAATAGAAAATGTCAAAGAATTCACCAGAGGATACAACATCCAATCTCAATACTTATTTGTTCACTAGCTTTCACAAACGAATACTAAGGTACGATGGTCTTATAATCAGATAACTAAATGACTAACGTACAATCAAACAGGCTCAATTTTATATTACAGCTCAGAAATTCTAAAACTACTGGTGAGAGATAAGCACGAGCGCATGATGACTATAGAGTTTGGGGACTGTAAAACTTTCTGTCGGCAAGAAAGTTATTTTAGAAGCAATAAGAAATTGCTCCTGCTCAGATATGCAAAAATGAAATGAGCTTCCGCTACAGTAAATAGGGTTTGCAGCCCCCCTCCCCAGCCTCCAAAACTTATGGGGATAAGCGATAGTGGGTCATTCTATATATCGTGATGGAATGCATTTTTTGACTGATGCTACTTTTGCAACAAACTGTTTTCGGTTGCAAACACTACACATAAGATCCAAAAAGAACGCAGCTTACTTCAGAAATTTTCGGATGTACGCACGACTACAAGATGACCACATGTATGGGTGGTTGGACAATGATTGAGTCGGCGACATGATGTATCTATCATCATTTATTGCGTATTTGCATTTGTTTCCCAATCCATCATGCTCCATACCAAAACTAAAAGAAAAAACAACAAGTTAGCAAAACCAGATCAAATAGAGAACAGCTCAGAATCGAATTCAAAATGGGAAAAACTCCCGAGATATTACAGCCTGGCTTCCAATGTCCGTTACTGCCGTCGACAAACGAAGACAAGTGTGCATGTGGCAGATACAGAGAATTAGATGTACGCTCCGTGCAACTGCTAGCGCTCCCTAGAGTTCAGAACGCCTTTCCTGGTATCGCTAGCAATTATAGGCAGTCGCAAGCAGTTTGTTTCTATTAAACTGTTAATATCCGTGTCTATCGTCAGCAGGTAGGGCACGTTGAAAGTCAGGGTAAAATGACTTTGGAGCTACAAGCATGGGGTACAGTCAGGGGTGATTTCTAGGGGGGCTCAGGGGGGCGGAGCCCCCCTTGTTAAAATTTCTGCTCATGTTGGGGGGGGGCTCAGCCTCCCCTAAAACTCTTGCATTGGCTTGGCTTCTCAGAGTTTATTGGCCTTGCTTCCAAAGTGCTATGATCAACTGTGCGCTGCTATATGGTTATTGAGGCATTTCTTATTGTTGACTATACTATATCAGTATTAGACTAAATTATCATGTTTCCATCTTTGGAAATATGGGCGTGGTTATAGCTGGGCCACACCCAAACTATAGGCGTGGTTGTGTGTAGAGCCCCCCTTGTTAAAATTTTTAGAAATCACTACTGGGTACAGTCCTACTAATTAAATAACACTGAAGATATGAGAAAGGGGTAAGGATGCTTTCTTTTGCTGGACTATCAAAGACCATCTTCACTATCGTAATTTAGCCTCATTAAATTTGCCAGGAAAAATTATCCTTCCTCCTTTTTCAAAAAAGGGCAACATTCGACAACTTACTTGTGGCCCAATTCATGGGCAACTGTGTATGCAACAGATAACCCAGTGTCTTCATTTATATTACAACTTCTGTCCTTCGAACACATTCCAGATACTTGTGCCAAACCAAGCGTCCCACATGGTTTGTTCATTCCAAGGCAAATATCTCGTCTAAAGAAAAATTCACAATTAGTACTATTGATTACATATCTATGTCCTTTATGCAATGGTGCCCTCCTAAACTGTAACAAGGGGGCTGTGTTGTAGGAAATATATAAGACCATGCCTCTGACCATGCTTATTTTTGAATTTATGGCTGTGCATGGGAAAGAAACAACAGAAAGAGAAAAGAGCGTGTCTTTGGGGACTGAACTCTCTAAAAAGCTCTTATAATTTTAACAAGGGGCTGAGCACCCTTTCCACAACACGCCTCCCTTTATGCTACAACTTAACAACTTTGAAAGCTAATAAAAAGTGATAGTATATACAAAACGATTGAAAATGGTTCTGTCATAAACTATGCCTATTAGCACTATGCAATAAACAGACACTTTCTTTGATCGATGCTTCGCTATAAATCAAATAAATTCATTCTACTTCAAGGTCTTCGACCAAAAGAATAGATAAATCTAGAATTTGCCTAGCCCGTAAGGAGCATGCTTCTATTAAAGTACCAACATCACAACAACAGCAACAACTTTCTCAGTCACAATTAAACTTTTGCAGGATTCAGAAACTAAGAAATACCCAAAATAACAACTGTCTCAGTCACAATTAAACTTTTGCAGGATTCAGAAACTAAGAGTTACCTCGTCAATAGAATAGCAATGTCATGGTGCTGTGGGTGGTATTCGCTTGCAGGATTAATCTTATTTGACCAGCTACAGAAGCTTGAGAGCGTAGTTTCAGCATCATGGGAAATAGTGAGATCATCCTACAGTAAATCAGAGGTATTACACTGAAAATAATCATTGATGAAATGCTAAACATTGTAGAATTAAAATCATGGTTCTGGTTTTTCAGGACATTAGTCGGTGAAAGAGGTCACTGCAATGAAGGACTAATACTTTTCATGTCACAACAAAGAATCAACGATCGTATCAGTAACCAAATAAATTCCTATCAATTCACTATTTCATTCCAATCAGATAATACTCTAAAATCGTGGATTTGATGACTTAAGTATTTCCGGGATGTCTTTGCCATCATACTACTTAATTCACAAGTAAATTAAGACTGGGTTTAATCAGTCAATGCTATGAAAAGCACAGGAAAGGAAAAGGAAATAGAAGATACGGCAAGACTTGAAAATAAAGAAGAGCGAAAATAGCCAAAAGCGATCATAGACGTCAATAGTAATTCGCAAGAAATGCAATAAAAAGCAGTCTTTTGAGGAAAATATCTGTCATGCACGTGATAAGCATCTGAAAGGATGACCTGGGGATGTTTGATAAAGAAAGCAAAAGTTGAATGAAAATAGTTATAATCATATAAAGACAACCATTTACACACTTTTTGTGATAAGAATAACGTTTATAAGAATATTAAGGCTCAGAATCGCAGAAATTTAACTTAAGAATAATGCAAGGCCCAAGCTTCATCTTTACGAATTTCTGTGTATTCGAGTTATGATATTATTTTTTGGTTTAACTTTTGCAATATAGATACAACATTTACTATTCTGTTCTTCCTTCAATTTCCCCTAGGATGGAGTAAGATATCAGCAAAGACTTCGACATAACCCTTTGATTTTCAGACGAACTTACGCCTTTGACACTTACGGTAAGAATGTTTTAGGAATAATCTTCGCTCAAAACCAGGAAAATTTAAGAATACTGAGGCTCAGAACAAAGTTAGGTTTTTTTACTCGATTTTACCTCCGTTTCCCCCAATTCCTAGAGGCTTAGAGGGTGCCTCTAAGAGGACTTCAGTTCTGGCCCAAGCATTTTAGACCGGATGCCCTTCCTGACGTCACTTATGGCCCACGATGGGCCTTGAACCCAGGACGACGTTGGTCTGAGTCAAGTGCATCACCGCTAGGCGACGGCTCTTCCTCAGAAAAAGTTAGTCTTACAAAAAGTGTGCGTATGAAATGTTGTTACCCAATAATATGGTACAGAAAATAGTATACAAATTTGCATGATGAGGAAAACTAACCCGTTCTGAATCAAGAATGAACAATCGAACCACGACGATGTTTATTGCTGCTCCAACTGATGCGTCATGATAGAGCGCAGCTACCTGAAGAAGTAAAACAAATATCATACTACGTATATCCAGATATCCGGAGAATTTTCTTATACTTAAAAAATCATTAGGAGAAAACTAAAATAAAATGCTACTATCAAAAGGCATAGATTGAATGGAACAAGGCATCATTTAAAATAGGTGATACATTCTGTATATATTCTGTATATCACCTATTTTACATTCTGTATACCACACGGCAAATATCAAAGCGATTTTTAAATTCATCTAATTCTAAATTTTTTGCGAATATGGATACATGTGATAGCTTAGTGCACGATTTCATTTCATTTCATTTCATTTCATTTTATTTTACATATTTTAGGAGGGTTGCCTTTCAGCATAGCTGGTTTTCGAGGGGCCCTCCTTACAAAGAATATAAAATTACAATAAAATACTTATAATAATTACATTACAAAGTAGAAATAAGTAAATAAAAAGTTCTGTATAAGATAACGCTATATATGTAAAAACAGAAAAAAACTAAAGATTTAAATCTACTTTAAAAAGGATTTAAAGACAGGTAATGATCGTGCTTCTTTGCATTCAGTTGATAGGCTATTCCACACCTTGGCACCCCTGTATGAGAAGCTGTTCTGTCCCACAGTTGATATTCTCAAAGGAAGCCTTAAATCAGTGGTAGTGTTTCGAAGAACGCGGTGAATGAGATGTGAAGTTCTTGTGAATATTTTATATATGTATGTTGGTCCAAAATCATTGATTGATTTAAAAACCATCATTTTTTGTTTCATCAGCAATAAGTTCTTGAATGCTATTCCATTCAAGTTTATGCAACAAAGGCTTACCTGGACCATCATAATTTAATAGCTTCCTATTCCTTACATTTTCAACAAAAACGACTTCCGACTTCCTATTCGACACAAAATGCAATAGTCCCAATCTAGTTTCCATCTGCAACATAGCTGCAAAACCGTCGTTCTTGATGTCAATAATCTCACACAATCAATGATATTTATCTGATTTAGATTGATCTACATACCATATTCATGACTGTTAAGACATACTGCTCGAGGTCTTGCCCATGGTAAAACAATTGCATAGTTTTATCAACAACGACTAATGCCTCAACATATCTTTCCTTCGATATCGACCTTCTACTTCTTCGTCCTGCACGTCTCAAAATCTTCTCTAATTTTGGCGATCTACTCGCCTTCCGCTTCTGTCGGCTTGACCGCTTTTCACCTACGAAAGTCGTGCACAAGTCAGAATACAAAACATTACAGATTGCATGGAACAAACGGTAAAAAATTCAAAATGATCAAGAATCAATATTGAAATATCACACATTTTTACATAAAAATATTTAATTCTTTGCTGAGACTAAATATTCGTAAATTTTTTCTGGTTTTGAACCTTAGGTTACTCTTAAATTATTCTTAAGTAGCAAAGGCAGAACTTCGACTGCAAATCAAAGGAATATATTCAAATCTTTGTTGATGTTTTACTTTATCATAAAGCAATTTAAAAGTGGAGCAGAATAATAAATATTGTATCCATAGTCCAGAACTTAATCTAAATGCAGTATTACACACACTTGAAGAACCATGAACCTTGTTTTATTCTTAAATTTCAGTGATTCTGAGCCCTAATATTCTTATAAAACTCATTCCAGTGGTGTGTCGAAACGTGTACACGAGTAGAGTGTCGAAACGTATACGTCCACGTCATTATAGAATTGTTGCAATTAACTTGGCCTGCATCAGATATGTCTTTTTAAAAAAAGATAATGGTGTTTTTTAAGAATCAAAGCAAGAAGATCAATCATGGCTCTTATTTTAATAGTTGTACTGCTCCTGAAAGTTATTCTCAAGCTGTGCTTTCCTGCATCAAAAACTTCTTCTTATAAAAGTGCGTATTGCAGTTACATAAATAATTCAATGCCATGGTCGACCATATTTGATAGAAACTTCTCAAAATGCTCTTTAGTTATTTTCATTTAGTGGTGTACCAAGCAGCCAACCAACCGTTGGACTTTGCTTTCAAACGTTGATATACCCCCGTTGTTGAGGAAAGCCAACACTTATCTACATATCAACAATGTTTGAATAACGCTAGTCCGTTACATCAAGGCTGGCCTCTATCCCAATCTTAGATAGGCCTTATCTTTAATCAAGGTCTGATTAGATGTCTGATAAAAAGTAACGTAATTCTAAGGACGCAAAGTGATTTTATCACCTATTCGGGAGATTGAGAATCTTCCAGATTTGATTAATACAGATTACAGCAATAAATGGTAAATAGTCCAGCCTCAAAACAATTCTTCTTTGGGCAATTTAGGCCACGAATTTACCCTACTTTTACACGACTACAACATAACAAGATAAAACACACAAAACTTTCCCTTCAATAACGGGATGAGGAACATACAAGCATTTCGCCCGAACGAAAATGCCAAACAGGACACTTACATTCCGAAGCTACGGCTGTCTACTGATTACAATAACAGGTATAAAACTTGTAAAAAATTCAAAACTTTTACACGAACGTAATAAATTTGTTGGGATTTTTCTCAATATAGATTTTGAAGATTGATGCAACTAATACACGTGGTTCGAAAAAACAGGGATAATACAGGTAATACAAAGAAATTTTGAGCTCACAATAAGAATGAGCAATTTTACTCCTTGCATCTTGAAAAAGCATTGAATGAGAAGATGAAATGGTGGTGGTAGAATCCTACCTGTAGTCCCGCAAGGAAGCTGTCTATTCTCAGAACCCACACTGCGTGCCTTTCTCACGTGATCAGCTCTGTATACCAGATGAGGATTAGCTTTGGATTCTGTTGGAAGGTGACCAATGACTGGTTCAATCAAGTAATCAAGTCCATCATTGGTTAAAATCATTCCTTGCTGCAATGGAAATTAACACGGTTATAGGAGAGAAGGCTTTCAGGCATGCTTGCTATCGAAAATCGAGATTCAATCTAGAGATACCGGAAAAGTAAACAAGGCATAGGAGGGTGAAAATGTATACAAGGGTTTTCGAAGCCAAAATCGAGCGTGATATGTAAGATTCAGAGCATTCCGCCACGCCCTTTTAAGACGCTCGTCATGCTTTAATGCTAAAGAACGCTTGTTTTGCCTTGTAACATTGTGATTTCCGTTGGTGTTCAATCTCACTTTTATAAAAAAAAACACCTTTGCCCCTCGCACATCTCCAGTCACTTTCTAGCACCCCTGATCGCACCATTAATGATCAAAATCTTTCAATTGCGGTGTAGGAATGGAGCCACATCTAACAGCAACATCATTATCCAAGATTGTGTGTGAGTGAAACTTAGCTTTCAACTTCTGTTTAATATTCAGATACGCAATATTCCTAGGCAATTGTCATTCTAACATTTCCTTACTACAAAGAACACTGTAAAATACCGGAACCTATAGTTAAGTGTAGGGATCATCCGCATAGTACGTATGAACAGATAGGGAAGGGGTACAGCGAAAAGCGTACGTTTGCGTACAAGGGTGGAGGGAGGTTCTCGCCAATATGTACGAGCGCAATAAGATTGTACCAATGCACCTAACTACACTAAAAACCCCGTTGCTTTTCCACAAAAATCTCCAATTTTCAACATACTGACAGAGTGAGTGCGACTGAACATGAAAATTTGGGTCAACTTTCTACTTCAATGTAGTCATGCAGACTGAACGAGTGTGCCGATCTTATAATATAACCGTGATTCTTCTTTTGTTTGTAAAAATTTTGTTAGAACGAGG
>WIPJ01007651.1:259846-278550 GCA_018155075.1 Cassiopea andromeda | reverse complement strand
GTTAAACTTGAAAGTACGTACTAAGAAAGGGGGTAATCTAGAAAGCGTACGTTTGCGTGCAAGGGGAGAGGGGGTCAAACTTTTTTACATTTCTGCGTACGTATTATGTAGATGGCCCCGTATATTACTATGAAGGGATACAAGACCAACAGAAATTATACACGTTAAAAATCCTGCACTAGATGAGAGAAGTCTGGTAAATTTTCTCCTACAATAGAGAAAAACATGGTCACAAAAACTTATCGAAATGAGGAGTTTAGACTCAGGTGTCAAATAAACATCCTCTCGCTTTTTAACTTCTGGATTTTTTCCAACCACCGGACCTTGCTAGGACCCCTCCATTTATTAATTTTAAGGAAACTGACTTTTTTTACAAACCCCTCATTTCATTTCCTTTCTTTTTTAGTGCTATTTACGCCGGACTTTCATGGCAAAATAGCGCACTGCTGTGTTTTTGTTCTTTCCGTCCGTGTACAATCACTTAAAGCCTTTCTCAAATTCCAACCCCACACGTTTATTTCGACTCCTCCCCGTTTATTAAATTTCGGAATTTTTTCCGACCTCCCTGTCTATTAGGATCCCCCCGGTTTATTTGGCACTTGAGAGTATTAAACCACGGATAGATAACACTAGATCATGTCCTTGGTTGGGCCCAGTCATTCCTAGAAACTAAAGATAATCATGCAAAGATGGGCCTTATCTTTCTGTTTGTCTCATATTCAATTGGATGATTCGGGCAATCAGCAGCAGTGCTTTTTAAGGAGGATTTTGTGGTCTTCACAGTTTAGTAGCTAAGAACAGATCTATAAAAATATGCCATAATAAATTGAATTAATCCCATAGTCAATGATGAATGATTACTTCGTGGAGAATTATGGTAAACATCGCAAATACGGAGTAGAACTTAATTTTTTCCGAATATACAAATTTTACACAACATGAATAATACAGTAAAGTGAGGTTAAAGCAAAGTAATGTAAAATCCTGTAAACAACGGTATTGACAATACGACGATTTCGAAGAAGCAAGATGAAGGCAGCGATATAGCTTGCAAAACAGATTACAAGCTACGAGGGAAGTGTCGCAAACAAAAAAGTTTACGAGAGTTTGTGATATTCTGCAATTTCTTGCGATCTTTAGTGGATATTCTGTAACTTTTTCACAAATTTTATAAGGTTCTTTGGAGTTGGCATGATCCTCCAAAATAAGAGCAAGCTAGTGGCTGGACTGGATAGGCAGTTTTCAGTCACCATATTTTGAAAAAGTATGAAATACACGTTTCTTTATTTAATAAGAAACCTAGCTCATGGCCTAGTGCTAAAAGTTTATTAACTTTAGGCCACAGTTTAGTTCTAAAAGTTTCTTAAAGGTATTTTAATTTAGCAAACTAAATTGCTATGAAAGCGTGCGCAGAATGTGAATGTAGTACATTATTTGCCCTGTAAAAAACAAATTGCGTTAGTACGAGTTAAATTCAAAAGCAATGTCATCATATTCACATTGTTTTGGTACAGCGTTACGTCGAACCAAGTAGCAATTTCAATGTGCTATTTGTCTAAAGTTTCTTAGCTCTTTCTTTCTTCTTTCTTCTTAGCTCTAGCTCGTTCTAAGAGTTTCTTAAATTTTAGGCTGTCTAGTATTAGGTTGCTTATAAAGTGGTTTCTTATAAAAACACGTGGAACATAAAATAATTGCGAAATGAATGGCAGAACGTTGCATCAACACTCTATTGCAAGTGAAGTCAAGCTGCTTTCACAATCTAATCCCACAACAACACAACTGGCTAATTCCAGCAGATAAAAATAAAATCACCACCATAGGATAACTATTTATGAAGGTTTCATAACTGGCAGGGCAGTATCGTGGGAAACAAATAATAACTGCACAAGAAATCAAAACCAGCCGAGAGACTGACGCAAGGCATGTATCCTGCGAGCATCCGTTGAGAGATACTCTTAACAAAGATACAAACACCAGGGCTCGTATAAGCAATTCCAAAACTTTTCCAAAGCCAAATTACCAAATTTCCAAAAACCAAAAAATTCATTTTCACTTGCATTTTGAAACCCCATAAAAATTGAAAATGCTATTTTCGACGATCTATTTTATAATTTTTCGGTGGATTATTTTTTGTATTATAAAGAGTAAAATGTGCATACATAAAATATACGGTGTTTAATACGACAATAAGCTATATCCATTTTATGATACTTTAGAAAATGTCTAAACAAAAATCGAAAACTTTTCCATAGCTATTTTGAAAATCTTCTCATTTCCAAAACTGTCTAGGTCTTGGAAATTGGCATTTTCAATTTCCATAACTTGCCAAAACTTTCCAAAACTCGTACGAATCCTGACATGCAGACACGTGCATCAAACATAGGCCCACACCCATGGAGATGCCCACAGACGCATAAGACGTACAAACAAACACACATGAACACACACAGACATGCACAAACATTTACCCGCGCACGAAGCACAAACCACACCAAAGGAGCGAATGACGGGGCTCTTTTATGTAGATTTACATATAAGATTATGCTTAGTGGTAGAATGACATTATGACAATAAATTGGATGATGGTTTGAACTGTTCCAAAAAGGTGTATGATATTGACAAATGGAATGTGGTAAAAAATGTTTCTATCCAAAGAGTGGGCTGTATTTAAGCCATCCATTGAAACCATTAATAGCGACTTAAAGCAGAGACGGGCAACTTCTCAGAATTTGGCTAAAAATTACATTTGGCTACAAATTGGTGTAGACCTCTACAGCCTGTCCTGTCTGATTGGGAAACCCGGCATCATTACTATGGCTCCCATGGCAGAAATTGCCATCCCGTCCCTAGACTACAGAGTTACTATGAACCACATTTCCACCTGCCCCTAAAAAATAATCAATGTAAAAAGAGTGTGTATGCTGCTTCAAGAGTTGACATGAAAACTCCCAGTGTAGCATGCAAATCGAAATCTTTGTGGGTTCAAATTCATACATATTGCCCCCATCAAGCTTCCCTTACACAATACGTCAAATTGACAGGAATCGATAAGGCATGTCGTGTTTCTTTTTGCTTGCAAAATTAGTACACCACAATGTAAACGAAAAACCAAGGGGGCTGAAAGTGATAAAGAATCCAAAAAATTAGAAAAGTTCGACTCACCAGACCATGACAGTTGCTAATAGCAACGATTGAATTCACTTGTCCGGTCACATGACCCTGATAAAGGCATGATGATGATGAATGGGGTTCAATTGACCCACTTTCTTTTTCAACTATAAAGCCAGGTGATACCACATTCTTACTTGAAGTTAACTTCAGATGAACCTCATCCGAAGACGAGTTAATTTTCAAACTATAGAACAATGGCTGCGCTTCTGAGCTACTATTTGATTCAATGGCATCATCCAATGAGCGTCGTAACCTACGCACGTGATCATTGTGGACTAGATGAGACAGGAATTGACCGCTTTCTGTAACTAACGATGGGTAGACGATGCTGTAGTCATCCAACTCATGCTTAGCAAAGTAAGCTAAAAAGAAAATGCAAAGTTGAGTAGAATTGGAGATATCATCAAGAAATGAAATGCCGTATTTGTGTAGCAAAGTAAATGCAACGTTGAATAGAATTGACAACACCCCGACTCTCTAGTGCTCCCACCCTTGATCTTTGCAAAGAAAAGAAATCATCAACCTACCACAAACATTGATGGTTCAGGTTGAGTCCTTTCTCTAAGAAGGACCTTACCTGTATGCAGGAGCCTGCCTTTAGAGTAGGAAATGAAAGGTATAAGCAGCAGTAGGGTGCTAGAAGATCATCACTTGGGGGGGAGCACTTTCACGATTGAGAAATGTAGTGCAATCTTACTATCGACTAAAACCCTAAAAAGCCCACAATAAACAGTTGAATCATGATATAACAAACTTCATGGTACAACAGACAATGTCTGGCTCCATAGACTTTACATAAAAACCCTTCACAAATTATGTCGGTATAGCGTACCACGGATGTAACGGACTCTCGTCATTGAGAACTGAATTAAAGTTTCCTTCATCATTACTACCCTTGATATAACGAAATTTTCACTCAGGTACAAAATAGAAGTGAAGCGAAGCAAGCTTTGGACACTTTGCAAGCATGCATTTTTTATGATGCATAAAATGATGCTGTTCTCGACAACTACTGCAAAGATCCACAGTTGAGTGTAAATGCAGTTTCAAGCCAAACATTGGCACGTGCAGCTTAAAGCACGTAATTACTTAGAGTAGTGATTGTTGTTGTTGTTGTTGTTGTTGTTGTTGTTCACTTTATTTTGAGTAGGCTGTTATACCTGGCTTATTCAGCTAATTTAGGCCTACTATGCATGCCGCATCCAGGCATGGAACCCCTGATTTAACGTCCCTTTCGAAGGACGGCGGAGTGAGCTGTTTTGGTCGTTCAGTTTAACTGTCACCCATCCAGTTTCTGACCGTACACAGCCATACTTAACTACAGTTAAGCTAGTGGAACTGGCTGGGCCGGTTGGCCACTCACCCCGCTAGTGGTTCCCTAACTTCTCAAATAATTCCAAATGGCGATCGCCTATTGGATACCTATTTGAGCCAGGGAGCCATGAAGGGATAAATATATGTTACTATGAATGATCTTTCACTACAAATAAATATCAATAATGTTATTGGCTAATAAAATGACTTGAACAATATCAATTATGGAATATTCACTAAGAATCCGTCACGGTCCCTTTGACGAACGCTGGCCCGTTTAGGAACCACTGAATTAGAAATTTCCAATGCTATGTTCCAACACTAGCATAAAGGGGGAGGGGGTTCAGCCTACGCGCAAAATAGCGAAGTAAGTAGATACCTGAGAAATAATGTGGTTGCCCCAGTTCGCTCTGACGTCATGTTTCTATTGCTTTGTTCACTTCGCTATTCGCTCGTAGTGTGAATTCACATGGAAATGTTCTTACAGGTCAATACAGCACATTTGCGTAACAGGTCATTTTGGATTACAACATCCTCTACACACCTATCTGACAACTTTTCACTCACAATGATAGAGGTTTATACTGTTGTAGAAATTTCTAACGGGCAAACACTTTCTTGAATATAACTACCTTTGTAAGAAAAAATACGTCTTTGGCAACCCATTTCTTCTCTTTCACGAAGGTGGGGCAAGGGTGGCCAACAGTAGCAAAAGGGCACCGATTTGCATGGGCACCTCTTTGGGAGACCGCCTAGCACAGGCACCTCTTCGAGACATTTTGCCCCCTGCCCCCCTCTCCGGCGTGCCTGCATACGTACCATATAAAATGGCCCAAAAGAGTGTCTGGAGCTACAGTGGCCACTGCATCAATGGAAACCGCTAAAAAATGGACACACCCCCAAACAACGGACAATGTTTGAGTCCCACAATTTCACATGGTCATACAATGGAGCACCCATATAGCGGACACCTCTCTGCAACCCTTAATAGCAGTGGTCTTACGCGTGTCCATTATATAGAGATTCACTGTAGATGTAGATTCAAACAGCCGTGATACACATAGACATTGCTTCGAGATGAAGAGTATTCTCAGGCTCCGAGCTCAAGCTAATAACATAAATTACCTAATCATCAAAAGGTTTTCAATTTTAAATTATATCAAAAGCAATGCTCTCTCAATTTTTTTTTCTTCATTTCATTTAATATTTAAACATGAACAAAACCTTTCAGCAAGATAAATATACTTAATTACAATAAAAGGACAAAAAAAGACAAAACTGCAAATAAAGAGATGCTGCTCTACCAAGGGGTCGTGTTTGGGCCTTGAAGGTTCAGAAGACACTCTCTAAGATGTATGCTAAAGCGAGCGAACGACTCTTGTTCTCGAATGTTGTCAGGAATTTCATTCCAATTTTGGACACCCGAGAAGTAAAAACTTCTCTTTGCATACTCTAACCTAACTTTGGGAATTTATATGACAAAACTGTATTGATTCCAGCACGGGCGGGCGAGTCAGCGACTGATATTTTTAGTCCGTATGCCGTTTTAATGAAATATATTTTTTCTGGGTATTTGCAAGAAAGTCTGAGGGTAGGGTGCGGGTAGGCTGCGGGTAGGCTGCGGCGACTATATTTACCAATCAGCTAAATGACTGACAGGACAGGTTTATGGGCATTACCCTCCTTCTTCAGTGGTCAAGACACTAAACACCAATTGTATCAAAGTACACGAGTTGAGATACACGAAGGAAGAAAAATAATTTTCAATTAAATGCCACCCTTCAATCCCTACGTCACACTAAAACAGATAACAACGATCATTTTCAATAAAGACTGGGTCTGTTTCCATGGACATATTTAAAAATTTGGCGTCCAAATGAATTGCACAAAAGCTTTTTAAGTTAATACAGCAATACATTTAGGTCGAGACAGGAAAAGAGTTTGTGGCCAACTTAAGGTTATCCAAAGAAACAAGTTATCGTTCTGAGAAGGTCGTCGGAATGACTCTTTACACCCTAATCTAATACAGTCGCTCTTATTATGTCAATGATATTTGGAGAAAGTTTTTTTAGAAAAAAGATGAGGACATTTCAACACAATATTGGATTAGGAAAACGATGAGATTTCAAAGATTCATTTAGGCAACAAAAGAGGTATAAGAAAGCAAAAATGAATTACTGTAAGTCAGTGAAAAAGTTGACAACACCGTTTGTAGAGAATTAAGATCATTCTCAACAGGCTTAGGATTATAGGCACATTGAGATTTATTGTAAAAGATTATAGATTGTAAAAGTTTATAGATTTAGCTAGCCAAGACGAAAAGGACAAAGAGAAACAAACAATGAAATCAGTTGTGAGCAAAGGGAAGCCGCAAATCAAAATCAAGCCTAGATTATAACTTGTATTTATATGCTGAAATGAAAAAGAGTTATTTGTCATAAACACACTCACTACCCTGGCAACACTAATTGAAATTGCAAAAAACTGAAAAAGATCAAAACATGTAGATCTGAGAAAACATGAAATCAATAAAGTCTAGAAATGCCGCCCTGTAAGTCTGCTTTCAGTGAAGCATCTGAAGCACTCTTGAATATGTGTTGCTCATAGAGAAAAACTGGTAAAAAGACAGCTATAAGCTTGATTAAAAATATGGGCCACAATCTCGGTCGTGGCAATGGGGGATGTGGGGTGGGCGTGTGGGGGAGTGCGACACCCACACCCAAATTTCATCCACGCGTTATTCGGCAGACTTGTACTGTGCTCGGTCAAAAATAAAGTTGAGAGAGATAATTGCCCATTATTGACACTTTTAAACAAAAACGGCAGTTCGGGCATGTTTATATGAACAGAGCTCCTCAGTTGTCGAGTAAGATGGCTACAGAGTTACTCACGGCTGACCGAGCTATATGGCATACTTGCGTTTATCTGAGACACGCTTCAGAGATCCCAGCAAATTACAGAAGTGGAGAACTCGGCTAGCTTGGCCCCCTGGCTCCAAAGGCTTTTGAAATTCCACTAATTTAATAGTTCCATAATTTCCACTGAACATGTAGTGCCATAAAAGTGGCACAAACACATGGAAGCATCAAAATTCGGAATTTTACCTTTAATTTTTGGCTGTAAATGAATGGAACCGGTTTTCTAATGCTTGATTACTTGCAGCTATAAAAAGTCTTAAAATTGAAAAGTCCCTTAGCTTTCATTCCGTTAGTAGTATAAGTTCCTTAAAAATTTCGGCCGTGTACATGTAGGTTCCTCATAAAGTGGCTCCTAACACAAAAAAACGTGTATTGCAGAAAAAAGCATTAAAATTTCAATGACTCAATACATCGATACCATTCCGAATTTTAAGCTCAACCGTTAAGCATAAAAGCCGATTTAAGCATTATACATAAGACCATCTCGGAGTTAGTTGAAAACTAACTTGATAGCTGTGGAAAAATTCACTTTGATATCCGATATCAAGAAGATACTTAAGCTGTTAAGCCTTAAATTGGTGTCAGTACGGTACCTAGGAAGCATTACCAGGAACCAATTGTTACACAGACACTGGATGGCCAAATCAATTTATGTGACCTCCTATAATGTCATCAACATACAAAACTATGCGAAGCAATGGACAGAAGATCGCCGACCTATCAATGTTCATATATACTTCTATATGGAACAGTGACTCAATGTCCTTTACAGTTATTTGAAACGATAGAATTGGAAAGCGATCAAGAAATCCCATCTATGGAAATGCCACACAATTATCTCTCAGACTTAAAGCGGAAATAACTGCAATCTGCTGGTCAATGTCAGACAATCTGCGACATCATCTCATCCTTGCTCCTTTGGCAAAACGCGGGACAAAGAGTGAATAGGAGAGACATGCATACAAAGATGCTGGGGCATGCAATATAGGAGAATTGCCAATATTGTTCCTTTCAATCTTCTGTTACTTAAAGGCATGATGAATCAATCCTTTATGTTGTTCCGATTAAGGCAACATTAGAAACGGCTAAGATAAGTCTTGTCTTAATAATGAGCTGATCAAAAGCTGTCCACGATGGTAGATTACCTTAATTAGAACATTTAGAAAACTACCTCAAGCAGATAGTGTGGTAAAATTCATTACATGCTACGGAAATGCAGGATAATATGACAAGCACCGTTCGATTTTAAAGAAGACATTTAGTAAATGACTAATTTAAGATTCCGCTTATGATCACCAGAAGGTGACATCATCGTCGTCTGGGACTTAAAAGCTAACTTTGTATTCAAAAGTCACATACGTCAAATGAAGAAGCCACTTATTCCGCACAAATTAGGCATCTTGAGACATATCCGAATAAGCGATGATCCATCTCTTTAAGTCAACTAACCAAGCATGC
The DNA here is from genome assembly GCA_018155075.1 of Cassiopea andromeda. Taxonomy (NCBI): domain Eukaryota; kingdom Metazoa; phylum Cnidaria; class Scyphozoa; order Rhizostomeae; family Cassiopeidae; genus Cassiopea; species Cassiopea andromeda. The sequence goes on along the minus strand of WIPJ01007651.1, from coordinate 269,689 downwards.
TAATAAATGCTGTAATGGTCATCCATACTATAAACTCTCTTGTGTAAGTAGCAACCAGTCCCCTAACAACAGGAACTTACCAACAGTATAGAAGTGCCTGGGATTTTGCATGGATAGATTCAACTAATGGAAAAAAGTAAGAACTGATTGCTTACGAGTATTCATGATGAGCAAATGTGATAGAACATACAATACCACTCTTTCTTACTCGAGCACCCACCTGACAAACGATAAATGATTGAGTTGTCGAGAGCTAGAGTATTCAGATCTTCATGTAAAATGACGTAGGGACTGAAAGATTTGTTCGAGGTATCGAGATTTCGAATTATCAAGTGTATTATACAATGACATCAAAGCAGACAAACTATGAATACATAACGTGTCCTTGTTTAAAATAAATGAAACCAAACAGTCATAACAATGATGAATTAATATAAACAAAATTCCGATAGTCTATTCTACGAGAGCGTTTCCAATTAAAGCTGTTCCTTCTTATCAGTTTTAAAGGCCTAACAATAGTGGTCTTATACAGGTACCGAATTAAAAGGAACAAATGAATATGGATATAATCTATTATTGAGAAAATCCCAACGGATGGTGAAAGATTACAATTTAGACTTACTTTTATTTGCTAATCTCATAAATTAAGATGTTGAAAAACTGCTGCAGAGCAAAAAGGTTCGAGTGCCGCAAAAAACGAATCAAATAAAATGGTTTGATGTACAACACAATGGCAAGATGATAACTCTCAATGATCACCAAATCCGATATGGCACCCCGATTCTCGTGTTACAACGTGCACGCTAACTGTCATTCTTTGAAAGGCGATTCTATATGAAAACATTTCTTATACACCAATTTCTGCTTCAAAACATAGCAGCAAATTGGCTCCTTACGGAGGAGCGCAGGCAAAGAAAATACTGTGGAGAAAATGAGACTGCCAAAGCATAAGGAAACTTTCCCCTGGACACATTGCAACGAGTAGCTTCGGCATTGGAACTAAAGGTGGTTGACAGGAATTCATCACAGAATATGTAACGAAAGCAGCCAGACTCTTTAATTGCCATTCAACGTGAAAATAATGATGCTACACTAATCCTTACCAATAGGTCATGCAACATAAGCTAACACTAAAAGAAGCATTATCTACTTAAATTCTCAACCGCTAAAACGATCCTAAACTGCTGACAGCAGATAACCTGCAATGTAGAAGATGATTAGTCCAGAAGGCTGATCTTCCATATTGAAAGATAAGACATATATCCTAAAGGTTGTTGAAGGAAGGAAATCAACGCTCTGAATAATTGTTTGCGATTTTGCAACAAACCTCCTTAAGGAGCCATTTTGCTTGAGGACATGAAGCGCTATATAAAACCAATGCAATCCTGCGCACTACAAAAATCGCATGCAAACTCATATGTGAAGAAGTGCAGAACGAAAAATTACTGGGAATCAATTTAATAAATAAGAAATGCTGGAGCCAACAATCGATACATACTTTTGAAAGCTAATCTCCGCACAAAATTGGTTAGTGCCCATTCTTGAAGGGCTAGTTCATCCTATAACCTATGCGAGTCTAGCGCTTCTAACTTCTAACGTAGTATGATCTGTTAACTCAACCTTCTCGCATAAAAACTCTACATAAGCCAGTATCTCCATATCGCAACAACAACAATAATAACGGCTCCTTCGCAATGCCGTATCAACATAACAAAATAATGTCGTGAATATTATAGTTAGTACAACTAACAGTGAGCTTAATTTCGTTACACTATATCAATATATTCATTTGGTGCCATTTTCTAGGGGGAGTGCCTTCAGAATATTGAATTATGCATCATACAATAATAAAATGATCTTGAAGCAAAAAAGTTAATGGATAGACGCTATTAGTGCATAAAGGTATTTTCTCACTTTTCTTCGAAATAGGAATCAAGACAGATAACAAAACCACATTGTCTTCCTGTACTTAAGAATTGCCTACCACATGCGTGTGTGCGAAGGAGGGGGCTGAACTGCAAAATGATGAAAACATCTTCATTGGATTGGAATTGAAAGGTCTCGTTGATATATAGGAAACGCACGCGAATATGTATCGATGAATAACAATAGTAAAAGTCTTAATGAAAAGAAGAGATCTGACCCAAAGTGGAGGTTCCTGATACCTCAAAATACACGCAAGACCATTACAGTGATGGAGTTCAAGGCACAAATCTCTGGTGTCCTGGTGCCTGTTGAACTTGAATTGTCAATGATCGAATAAGCAACAGTACATACCATTGCGTCTCTTAAGGAAACGCAGCTAGGGGGGACGGCAAATGTAAAAAGGGACCTCGTTTTTCCCACAAGGTATACTCATGGCTGTATAGATAAATAAAGTGAACGGAGGGCCAAATGCCCAGGAAGCAGCAAAAGCTGCTGTGAAGTGGAAGGACAAACCATAGGGATCGTGGGCTTTGCCCTGGAAAATTTCTAGAAGCACATCATTCAGGTCTTGGAAAATGCCCTTCTAAAACGTAGATATACTCTCTTTCTAGACTACACAATGGTAACCGAAATCATTAATATGCATCTGATAACCTTCAATATGCATTTCATCTATCAAAAATACTAAAGGTACCTGGTAATGGGGGTCAAAATATGGTGAAATACATCAACTGGAGGGGCAAGTATGACACTGGGTGAGCAACTGCATGTGTGTTACTTGTTACAAACTTCCACGTGGCAATGCCCAATGGCTGCATAAACAACATACTGCATATCGTTCATCAAGGCACACAATAAAATTTTCCAAAAACCTCACACTATATTTCAAAGAAGCACTTTTTCACAAAACACATACACCACTATCTTCCTCAACTGAATATTATAAAATAAATAGTGCCGCAGTCTCTCCACGTCGCGTGTCAATTCAGCATCATTTCACATGAGGAACTTCTCAGGCAAAAAGGCCATTGATGATGAATGCGAGGATGATCAGATGAGGTAAAGATGTACCAAACATAATGAAGAGAGTGCAAGATAAGGTTGAGAACTAGAGCAAGTAACGGAGACTATTATCAGACTCACGACTATAATTTGCTTCGAGGTAATGATAAATCAGGAGCCTAATCTTGTAATCAACAGCATCAATCAAGATGGAAGGTCAGTTCACTAATGACTGAAATTAATTCACAAAAGATCAATGATGATGCAGGCAAGGAAAACCCATTTAAGGGGTCTCTAGCTTGTCTTCAGGAGAAGCAGGGACAACAAGAGTTGCATCTTTCAAATTATGAGAGGCACATGAGATAGGACCTGTGCCCGAAATCAGAAGAAAGCAGTAGAAGGCAAGAGAAAGCAGAAGAACGCAAGAGAAAGCAGAACAAGACAGGAGAATGCAGAGGAAGGCAGGAGAAAGCAGAAGAAGGCAGGAGAAACAAGAAGAAAGCAGAGATACCAGAAGAAGGCAGGAAGAAAACTCCTCGAGTATCTTGCAATATAAATCGCAATAATCCAAAAAGGCTGCGATAGTCAAAACAAAGTACTCTTCAAAAAAAATTGATCACGTTGAGCACTAAACTTTATATCTAAGCATCCAACGTTTGGTACTACACTGTCAGGATCACATCAAATCATGTAAACACATTCGTGGCTTATCGTTGTTTTGCTATGGTTTAAATGCTGCGCGATAAACCAAAAACATCATTTTAAATACTTTTATTATTGTAATGAAAATAACATCGAATTATCAGTGATAAGACCTCTAGATGGCGCTGAACTGAGAGAGCAACCGATAATATTTACATTTTCCCACGAGGACAGGCTCTCGATCCAATCTCTCCACAAGAATGAGTGCATACGTCATAAAAATCATTCAGGGAGAGTGAAAGTGAGCTGACATCCCTATGAAAATATAGAATACATTAATAGAATAGTCTGAAGCCCAAACAAATGAAAATACAATTACACATCGCCAGTTGAGAAAGCACACACACTCTCTATTTCCTCATAAAATTTTTAATTCGTCAAATTGCACGTTATAAATTTATAGAATGATAAATGTGCAGAACAAAAATGATATAGAATAAGGGAACAATAGTCACTGTATTAAGTCCATGCATATTTTTTGGACTCATAATTCATCTGTTCTCCATGCAAACTTCGATCTCAAATGTTCCAGAGTACGTCATTGCATTTTTATAGCTTCACGTATTAAGACCCCTAAATACCCCAATCCCCTTTTATTGAATTTATACAGTACCCTTGATCCCCAGTGCACAATGTTTTACTTAATTAACTTGAACTTTCCATTTTCGATTTGAAAATCAAACTGGTGCCTGCTTAGCAGTGAATGCCTAAACTATCAACAACAGTCAGTGATGTGTCGAGAAACCTTCTGTTGGAGGGGGGCTTCTAACCAATTGACCAACTATTGTTACTAAAAAAGAAAAAATGTCATAGAAAATACTGTGGCCAACCTTCTTGCTGCCTGGCTAACTTTTGACCAACTTTCTTGCAAATTTGAAAATACTGGGGGGCGCGACGCCTCCCACGCCCCCATCGGCACGTCCCTGACAACATTTATCACAAGAATAACAGCAAACTTCAATCAGATTAGCAATATAACAAAATAATAGCATGAGCAGTGTCTGAAAGCAATGAACATGAAGATTTAATTATTTATGTGAGATTAAGTGACATTCAGTGTCTTCATGGTTACTCCTTCTGGTCTTTCAAGGGATTCTATCGAAATCACTCTTAATATCACATTTTCATTCATAAATTCCACATTTATTAGCCAGTGATAAAAACAACTCTCTCTATAGCTTTCTGGAATCCTGAAAGACCAGCGATGAGATAAAAGAGGATTTTCAGAGCGTTCGGCACACGTTTATGTATAAAATGATCCTAAATGGCCAAAAATGTGACAACGTATGATAAACTATCAGAGCAAATCTGATCTCTTTTATAGATACTAAAAGTTCACCATCTCAGGAGGTGAAATGAGTTTTTTATAGGAATATCTAATTTTTCGCTTACCCTCAATATTCCTAATTTCTTTTGATTTTGAGTCTAGGATTATTATTCAAACCTTTGCTGATGTTTTACTTCATCATACAAAAGTTACAGCGGAACAGAACAACAAATATTGTACCGATAATGAAAAAAGATATTCGTAATGCAGTATGGTAATACTTAGACTACACCTTAATGAAGCTTGAGCGTTGCATCTTTGTTGAATTGTTCCAAAATTTCAGCGTTTTTGAGCCTCGATATTCTTATCAACTTTATTCTTATAAAAAAGAGGGTATGAAAGATACCCCTTTCATAGGTGTATTTGCTAATTATACGGCAAAAGCTAAATTCACGCCGACTAAAGACTGTCACAACAAGCTATTTTACAGCAGGAACCTATGATTAACTAGATAGGACTTTTGCGCTACGCAAATACGTATCTTTTTATATTAAGCCTCACTATTCTTAAATTTTTCAAGTATTGAGCCTAACATTATTCTTAAATTATTCTTAAATTTGAAAGATGTAATTTTGTTTGAAAATGATCGGAATGTATTCGGGTCTATGCCTTACTTCACTATAACAAATCAAATAAGGAAAAGAATAATAAATATTTTATTAATAGTGCAAACGTTAATATACAAACAGTGCTATAACTCGATTAGACAGAAATTCGTAAGTCTTGATAAAGCTTTAGCATTGCATTATTCTTAAATTATTCCTAAATTTCAGTGATTCTGAGCCTTAATATTCGTATGAACTCTATTCTTACACCATAGTGTGTATATGAGGTGACCTCTTCCCAAAAGATTCTCCGGGGGAGCGCTGAAATTCTGATAAGAGAACAGATTTGACGATGAAGAAAGTAATTCTGCGACTTGAGCTTTCCAACACTTCGCAAAAATCGGTCAAAACTGCTAAAATGAAATATGACCAATACCTCCGAGGAAACCCTCCATAGTGTGCCTCTAGACAACCCAAAGGAATTCCATACATTTACCAACAGGGATCCCGGTAGTAAGCTTAAGCATTGCCGTTAAATCCGGTATCGTTTCGACGATTACTGGCGATTACTAAACAACCATATCAAACAGTACACTATGCAAACACTAAAATCCTTGTGAAAACCTCTACAGCTATAAGAACAACAGTCAAAATGTAGTGCCCAACGGGTTTCTCTTCATAATCAATCTAACATTCCTGCTTTTGAACTGATGGGATTTCGGTTATTTAACTTTGAATAGTGTACCATAAGGATAACGTTTCAATCACATGGTCAGACTTTTTAGCTCCGTTTTAAAGCACTGCCTAACTTAGCTTTTATTTAAATTCCCAGTTGAATGAAAATTTATCTTAACCTCAGTACATAAACATAAATTAACGTTCTCCTGTGCCCCCAAACGTCATCATTTTCTACTGGTACAACGTTCGTTAGGTGGTACCCACTTCCTCGCCAACTCCCTTGCCTCACTCGTTCCGTTTCGTTTCCGGAGCCTTCGTGTTGGCTCGGCAATGAATATTCTATAAAGCATTTTACTCCATTAATTCAATTTCTATGCGGGGAACAACTTCAATTATTTTGAAAACTAACATTCGTAACCGATACGTGCCACAAATTGCAAAACCTGCAAGCACACGTACTAATAATACACGTACTAATAATAACAATAATGAAACTTTAGGATTTCAGAACTGACGATTGAGTGGAATTATCTAGCCCCCGTTGAAATATTCTACAGCGTAAAAGGAATTCCACTTCTGTTAAGCATTTACGGGCACACTCCCTAGGATGCTAACGTGAAAATGGTTGAATTTGAGAAAAAAGCATCGTCTTTTGATCTTCTCGTATCCAATTTTTAACCACAATGCAACCCTACACTGCAATCCTTAAGCATTTAATGCAAGCTAAAGCAATCAAATCCTACACTGTAAATAAGCGAGTCATAAAAACACCAAATTACAAAGTCATTCAAAGCAGAACATGTAGACGAAATACGTAGTTTTCAAGCTACTTTACCTTGCTTCTCATTGAGAAATTCGAAATTTTCAGGTTTTCCCAGTGCAAATGCCAAAAAGGACAGCGCAATAACAATCAGGCTGAGTGCTTCTGCTCGATTCATTGTTCTTTGACTGGAAAAGAAACACAGACATTTATGAGCATGCAATCTATCACTATCCGATAATTGTTTAACTGTATCACAACCTTCACCGTTCCTTCGCATTAAAGCAGCAGTTTACTGCAGTTAACATACGCAAATTCCTGTTCCAATTCAAAATGCTACAAGGCATTTGCTAAGCAAACCCCCGCCCTAAACGTCTAAATGGATTTCAGTTTAATTTACGTGCTGTAGCAAATAACAAATCTGCGTAATTCAAATCACATCAATAAGAAACTGTCTTCTTAAACAGATAAATTTCATCTGTAAAATCACCAAAGCTTTACCTGTAAATGTTGGTTGATGCAATTTGTGTTTATTAGAAACTCATGGCCCGAAGTACAAACGTGCATCAATCCACAATGTGTAACTCTACAAGCTTACCAAACCCTTGTTGAGAGTGCAGCCTTTAGCTAAAACATGGCTTCTATCGAAATTTATATATACACGCACACAAGCCGCCGGTGGTTAACCAATAGAAAACAGCAATGCGTTCCGCATGGCAACAATGATAACCCCCGTCACCATAACTTCATTTACAAACTCCCAATTCAGTTGTGGATGGTTAGCTGTCTTGAACAATATCAGATACAACTGTAAGAGCTCTTTACAAGGAGGTAGGGTCACTCTCCTGGGAGAGTCAACCCACCAAAAGGGTCAAAACATAGCCCTACTTTACATGTAAACTTGTTGAGCGGGGTCAACCTGGGGATAGGGCTAGCTTTAACGGTCTTCGCAGAGTTAGCTGCAGCCTTTTTTGGCTGAGAACAAACAGCTCTTTGCGATGCAATCAGTTTTGCACTTGTTGTCACTATTAACTTCTTATATATTATCTTTTGTGATAGAAAATGTGTCGCCCAAATAATACGGTACGTGATCTACATCACATCGAGACCCACTGAGAAAGCCCTCCTCCTAGGGTCACCCTACCTAGAGCTTTTACAAGGCTTGAGTGAATAAACAGCCGACTCTCCTAGGACGGTCACCCTACCTAGATGATAGGGCGGCCCTAGTGCGACCCAACCTGACATGTAAACTGAAAGATGAAAACAATAGAGGAGGGTGACCGTACTAGGGGGATGACCCTACCTCCTTGTAAAAAGACCCTAAGAAAGGGGGACTGGGCGTGTCCGCCTGAAGGATAGGCCATAAAGTTTTAAGGCACAACCACGGACGCAGCCATTCCTTAATTAATAATTGCTGATAGAAAAGAGTCGAGGGAATCAATATATGATATTGCAAACAAGAGAAATGAACACTAGTTTACGCTACAGCATTCATACGTTAGACCTAAAACTAAGAATCAAGACTGTCCACAACCAAAAACAAACCACTATAACGTGCTAAAGGGCTACAGAGCATTCCTAAGGCCAATTTGGGAGAATACCAACACCATTTGTTAACCTCGTCTGTGATGAATCATTCACTCTATGGTAGGACTTACAACAGTTAAATGCATTATCACACAGCTAAACAGCAATGAATGCATAGAAAAACCCTATTGAGTACAGTAGCGGATATTAAGGGGGGTAGAGTGCCCGCAGGTACTATTGAGTCGGCAAATTCTCGGCAAAAGTATTGGAATACAGGCTATATACACAACTTTTAATAAGAAAATCACTTTTATGCCTGAGCCTAAATTTTCCTGTGCACTTTTTCATATGAAAAGTACATGCGATCGAAAAATATTCCCAAGTAATTGTCGAATATACGAGGTTCTTCTAAAATTCTCGGAAAATTCAGCCCATTTGCCCCCCTTATGTTTTTTGAAAAACAGCCACTGATTGAGTATCATCGTTTCATGTGACCTAGCTAAAGCTGTGTCAGGAGAAGTGCTAAAGAGAGGAATACAAAGCTATACCACACGTTACATGGGGCATAGCAAACGCCTTGCTAAAAAGTTTGCTAGGATGAAATGGTGAAGCGAGAAAACTTATCTGAGGTGGGGAAAAGAATTCAATTAAGACTCGAGGGTTAGGGATCTGTTTAACCACGTACTCCAAACTAATAAACTCATCCTTAAAGTGACCAGTTGACTATTGAAGATCATGGTTTGCGCATTGGTAAACGATACGCAGTCTAGTCAGATCGTACAGCGCCATCAGTGGCATTGCAGTCATTAAGGTGGGAGCACCTAACAGCAGACATTCCTCCTTACGAAATTCTCCTCCATACAAAATTCTGTGTACCTTCTTTATAATATTTGTTGGTATTTATCATCTGTTGTAGTTTGCTATCCTAGTTTTATTGTATGTATAATAAATTATTTGTATGTTGTGGAATTCAAAATTAAACTGAACTGAAAGAATTAATGGCAAAAGTAACAAATACTCGATGGTTTTGCAGCTTGTGGTCAAAACACCCAATTTCTAATGCAGGGCTGTGTGGTGATGCTTTGTGCGAAGTCAGATTTCCAAGTGAAACAACGGTAGAATTGTCTATGGCTTACGATGCATCGGTTACCAAATCATAACCACGATCCTCTCTGCTTTCATCGATGCTATCACTGTTACCATCAATATCACCCACAACCATGACCACAACAATAACCGCTACCATCAGATCGTTACGTCACTAGAAAATACCGTCCTAATTATTCTTGACAGCACTGCAATTGAACAAAGGAGTAACGTATAGGGACTGGGCTAGGTCCTTCAAGCAAATGACTTTGCACGTTCACATAAGTAAC
>WIPJ01007651.1:149577-250999 GCA_018155075.1 Cassiopea andromeda | reverse complement strand
ATATATATATATATATCTATATAGATTACATACATATATATATATGTAAAATCAAAAATGAGTTTAATATGCGTACCACAGAGCTTTATGCTTGTGTGTATGTGTTCATTTATAGAAAGTAAACACGCTTCACTACATTATGAATGCCATTCCATTGAAAAATTGCAAAATATCACGATCGCATAAGCAGAGATGCTAGCATGTCATAAGAGAACACTGAGTTGAAAAAATTACACTTATTATCAAAAATATAACATAAAAATTCATATTTAGGGTAGAGCGCTTTAATATATTGAACGACAGATCATCATTGATGACATTTTCATAGTCTACATTCAGGGAAACTGCAACTCTTTGCTGTAGACACTCTTGTACAGAAATTGGAACTTACTTCGACACATATATATTACAAGTTGCCCTTTGCATATGGAGATACAATACTGCAAATGATATAACACTGGGAGTTTCCAATGATATACGGCTTTAACAGTACCCAAGAAAACCAGACCACCATGGTAGAAAAGGAGCTTGCAGGGGACAGTTCGCTGGCGCAAGCTATCGCTCAATTTCGCAAGTCGTAAGAAACCGTACGTTTTGATGACTTACCGAAACAAAACTTGCCCGAACCTTAGAAGAGTGCATCAACGATTCCAGACAGAGAACGAAGGACATGAACGGCTTAGCTTGGTGTGTGTGTGAAGCGACAGATCAGTCAATGTAAACAGACGCGTTAGCATGAATACACTTGCTGTGGTAATAAGTGCATGCCATTGGCGTATGTCAAGTGATAAATCACACACAGTCGCAGGCATACAAAAACGGGACTACCAAACTAAATATGAAAAGTAAGCAAACGAAAGCTAATTAAGGGCAAAACTGCCTGATTGACTTTCAGTAATCCAATGAATTCAAAAACTTACACCTTGTTTGAATTTGAAGTAGACAGTATGACGTAATTCTGACATAAACAAATTCTCGCTAGCTGCAGACTAACTAGGGCACGATAGATCCACGAACGCGGTTTTCGCAAGGTGTATTGGCGTACGTACAGTAAATCACAAAAGGCCAATTAGCATGATAAACATGAACAGTCGTGTAAAAGGCTCTCTTTAGAGTACACGCTTCAAATAAATTTGAACAAATATAAGCAGTCAATTTCGATGAATCACAAGAATTCATCCTTAACCTTGGTTTCCATATCGTAATCACTCTTTAATCAAGAACTAACCTAGGAAGGACCCACTTCTAGAGATGGGCTTGGATTCAATTTCATTTAGGGCTCTAGGTCTAGTTCTGGGGGTGCGAACAGTTTGAAAGTATACAATGTTCTATATATTTCCATGGCATGTATACACTTTCACAGCGAAGAATGAGATGATTAATGGACACTCAGGGGTGATTTCTGGGGGCTTAGGTGGCAGAGCTCCCTTGTAAAAATTCTTGCTCATTTTGGGAGCTCAGCCCCCCTTCCAATAATTTTTTGTATTAATCTTGCTTTTCAAAGTGCATTAACTTTGTTTCCAGTGTTTTGCATTGTATTGCCATGATGAACTTCCTCACTGCTACACGGTTACTAAGATCGTTCTAGAAGTCAATATGGACGTGGCTGCACATAGGCTACACCCACTGTATGATATTGCACCTAGAACCCCCTTGCTAAAAATTTTAGAAATCACCCCTGTGGATACTGCATGTGATGGATACCATAATACTAGTCGTTATCATGTGAAGATCATCTCAGGTTGAGGTAAATAAAAAAGATGTGAAGAACTCTCAGCAACAAGTCGCACGTTCTTGAAAGACAAATCAAAAGTGTTATAATAGGGCTATAGTTGCGCTAACACGATAAAAACTAACCTATGCCATTTCAACCCAGACTGAACCTGGGTTGTTTCTTGTGTGAACATGAGTTTAGTTATTATCGCAGATTTTTCTCCATTCGATTGTCTTCCCGCCTATGCTTCATAGTTAAACAATTATTACTAAAAGCAAAAAGCATGAAGGGCCAAGTATAGTCCGCAGCTGTCCGATTCTTTTGCTAAACGGTGGAATTTTTCCTTAAATGCTTTAAGCAAAAAGCATCTGCTTCCTTAAGAAAAATGCGCTTATAGTTAACCTTAAGGTTTGACGCAGATTTTTTTGATCAGTTGTGACAATGCAATATAGGACGAAGGTCACATATGCAGACAAGTTACTATCATGCGATTGCTGACGCAGGTAGCATCATCAATGCCTCAGACAGAACGCAGTCTGTGAAGTTAAGCGGATACTTTAGCACACGAGACTCCTTAAATCAAGAAGTACCACAAGGATCAATTCATGGTCCACTTTTCTTCAATATTTTTATAAAAGACATCTTCATTATTATAGCAGCGGGTAGTTGCGTACTTTTGCAGATCACATTTTCTGCAAGCTGTATTGAGGGGCTCAATAAATTGGTTAAAATAAACACTACCAAATGCACTGAGTGGTTTAATTATAATCTCATGACAGCCAACAAAAGTAAATGCCAGTCTATGGTTGTCAGCAAACAGCATACCAATATTGATGAATTTGTAGTAAAAAATGAATTAAAAATTAAAGTAAGTGACACAGTAGCACTTCTTGGTGTCAAAATTGATAATAGACTAAAGTTTGATTCTCATAATTAAAGCATCTGTACTGTTTAATAGTCCTTTACAAAAATCTTTTTTATCGAAGATTGTCAACATAATTATCAGGTGCACATACTCCATATTTTGTCGCCGAAATAAACCTTGGACAGACCCAAACTTGCCTTCTGAAGTTGTAGTTAATTGTGTAATTTTGCATATGTGGGTGATTTTGATAGCGAATTGTACGTTGTCTGAAGTAATGAGACGTATTATTGCAATTAATTACTGATCTATATTATACTGAAGTTTCAAAACAAAATATTATTCGTGTGAATTCTGAAGAGCCAGAACACGCTGTCAAAATGGGATGCATAAAACACAGGAATAGCAGATTATATAATGAAGTACACTCTGCGTTTAGGATTTAGGCGTTCACAACAGTGATATTACATACCAAACAACAGCATTTCTAGACATATAGGCAATGTTAACATGGGAACTGGTGCTTGAAGTCATCATCAAACCCCTGAATTAGATCTCTAGCTCCCTTCGTAGAATCATACTTGCGTCATTATAGCTAGAATTCCAATATTATGACAAGAAGTCATGGATTTACATTAATACTGAAAATTGATTCTCTGCCAAGGCGCACTAGAGAGCAAAGTAGCCGATGAGATGACCTTCCAACCAAAAAGCTACAGAGAATGAAAAGCATTTCTTGGAACAGTTGCACTCTACCAGATTAAAAGATATGAAGAAACTAGACGCTGATTTTCTTCAAATGGGTGTAATACATGGTGCTTGTCCATGGTGAGATAAACCATTACTCAAGCGTCCAAATGATGTACAGAGCAAGGAAGGGATAGTTACAGAAGCACTAAGGGTAAGCAGAGGTGTAGAAGAGGGGGAGCAAGGGGGCGCGTCCCCCCAGCTCTGTAAATTTTCTGGAAATAAGAGCATAGAAGAATCATTATTCCAGTGGTTCCCAACCTTCTTATATCGCGGCACACTATTGAACTATCCATTTGGTTTTAATAACACCGAGTATGATATAAGTTCTCAGATTTCGTACCACGTGACTCCTCCGAGACAATATTGCCACTCCTGACGCACAGGCCTAGCTACGGACTTGTATAGGGTACCAAAACTGCGTTATTTACCGGACGACGTCATCATTTTCTTATATAACTGCGTGGATTAACTTCAGAGTTTCACATGAAGATGAATATATACAAGAAAAGAGCGCCCCTAGCTATTAATAGAGCCCTCTAGCTATCGATTTACTTCTACTCCACTGAAGGTGAATGATACGCGGCTTGAGGAGTTTCTTACAGTAATGATTTACAAAGTAAGGGAGTTGACTGGATGAAACAAAAATGCATCCCTCTGCCAGACCTGTTATCGCTTTACAAATCAATTTATCATCCCAAGAAGATAGCCCTATCAGACAGAAAACTAATTCCATATTTGCATACTTTAAAGCCCACGGCTCGTGTGCCATCAGGTTTCATGCACTTTCTCTTGAAGCGAATAGCTTGTGAAGGGCACCGATGAATTGGGGTGCTAATCACACAAGATCTCATCTACCATTTTGGCGGTACTGTTAAGTGGTACACATGAAGGTTCTGTTTATGGGCGGATAATTTCGACTCTCATATTGCATTTGTAAGATCAGCATTTGAACATTCCTGCAATACTTCTTCTGATATCAAAAATAAACAAATCGCTTAGCAATACTCTGAATCACAACATAAAAGGAACGAATTCAAGTTAGCATGACAGGAGTTAAAGTGCTCAAATAGAACGAAAACTTTCAACCAATTTCAATGACCATTGACAACCTATCAACCTCCCTGTCCTCTTTCACTAGCTGTTGGTAGGCATGCTATCTGCATCCGTAAGTTTGATTAACAGTGAAGTCAGTGATGTCCCGAGACACCTTCCGTTGGGGGGGGGGTGTTCTGACCAATTGACCACTATTGTTACTAAATTGTTAATAAAAAAAAACAAAGGTCACAGAAAATACTGTGGCCAACAGCCCTCTTGCTGCCTGGCTAACTTCTAACCAACTTTCTTGCAAATTTGATAATATTGGGGGCACGACGCCCCCCTACCAGCACATCCCTGAGTGAAGTACTGCCAAGAAAGAGGGCGCTAAAAGTTGAAACATAATATGCTGACCAACCAAAAGGGACTGAAGTGCAGACTAATATTTTCTACTTTAGAATTATAGCTATAACGTAACTTAAAAGTACATTTGCTTCTGACTTCGGACGTGATGTTGGTATACCCACTTTTTAGATAAGGAACTAATTTATAAGGAACCTACATGAAGAGGGTGGAGTATATAAAGAAGTTGATATACTATAGGAAAAGTCCCCGAGTCACCACTCAATTTAAAAAATTGCTACAACTGCATGCAGTCAAGAATTAGAAAGCCTGTTCAACTCATTTGCAGCCAAAACTGGTATAGATTGCCTGCGTTAAGTGTTTCATTGAATAGTTTTCGGCTATGCTGTCTCTTTCTATAGTTTTGTCTCAGTCTATAGTTTCATGGCACTAAATGTGCAGTGAAAATTAAGGAGCTATTAAGAAACTTTTAGGATTGCAATTTGATTTTTCTTCTACTTCCTTCTGCTTTGCATCTCTCTCAATTTCGCTTTTTGTATACAAGGAACCACTGTATAACAGAGCTATATGTAGAAGACCTAAATATTTAAAGAACTTGTACTACTAAAGGAAAAATCCGTAAGGAACTGATGGCAATCAAGGATTTAGGAAGGCGGTTCAAATCATTTGCAGTCAAAACTGACAGAGTGCCTGGGTTAAGTGTTTCATTGAATATTTTTCGGCTATGTTACTTCTATCTAAAATTTTTGCTGTATAAGGACCACTTCATACGGAACTTACATGTAGACGGCCGAAATATTTTAGGAACTTATACTACTAACGGAAAGAAAGCTAAGGGACTTCTAAATTTTTAAACTAGTCTATAGTTATGTGGCATTAAATGTATATTAAAAATTAAAGATATACCAGACTGGAAAATTCGCTGCGCGTCAGCAATATCTTGCCCGCGCACTGGCTTGCGCGCTTTACAATACTGGATGTGCACAATCAGTCTAGTGCTTTTCTGGCGGCGTACTTGGGGAGGCAAAAAGTCAAACAAAAGTAACTCTCGCTACAAAAGGAACACTCAGGTGGCTTTTAGTCCTGTTTAGATGTGAAACAGGACTGATTCGAAATAATTTGCGAAAATTCCGAGATCTTATCCGCGCAAAAATTCCAGGAATTCACCTCGGACACGCACTATGAATTCTTAAAAGTTGAAGTCGCCCGGGCAGTAAGCAAACTTTCCAGTAAGGAAAATATGGTAATATGGCACTAAATGTGCAGTGAAAATTAAATAACTATCAAGGAACTTCTAGCACTACAATGTAGTCATTAGAATAATAAGGAACGTTTGGAACTAGGCTTTTGGCTGAGTTTCTTATAGTAACATCGTATAGCAAAGAATGAGGCGTTGCCTTCAGCATGCTTTATGGAAATGGTACACACGACAAGCCCTGTATTTCTTGGTTGTTTATCAATTGAGAGTTGAGACACTGCAACTTGGAAGTGACTGCCAAAAGCCTGCTACTAAATTGTTGAGCATAACAAGGACTCCCCAGATTTTTGAAGTTAAAAGCCAATCATTGGCTTCATAAAACAACTGAAAATGTATTTGATGAGCTGACTATAAATCAAACACGACCTCTTGGAAGAACAGCCTAAGGTTTATTTTAATTTTTGTTATTGTAATTAAACCATTATGACTATGATGTATTGCTAAGTTTATATTAGTTTTGCAGAAGGGTAATTCGTGTACAAATAAGTTAATATGAATATGAAATATGAATGGCCGGGGAATCTATTGTCATGCGCAAGCCATGCACTATCCCCCCTTGCACTGTCCGCAATGAAGTAAACTGTAAATATGCCTTCTACACATTCTCTTAGATTCCTTTTGGGGAATGCCCTTTAGCTCATGAACTTCAGGAATGCGTATCCCCAACAAAAAGGCTTGAAAAATACGCGTACATTTTCGTTTTATGATAACAGAGTGATCCGAGGTACTTCATCAAATACTTCCTTTTCTGTAAAACAGCATGCTGAGCTAAGTCGAGTGCCTACACATTCCTGGAAGTTGATGATTTATAGTTGACAATGTGACTCAACAGTTTTCATTTCCAATTTGAATAAAGGATTTCACGCGACCAGTCTGAAAAAGTGCCGATTGAACCTACGAAATCATGATACCAAAATGAAAATAGCACATCATTCTGTAAATATGCACTGGCAATTACGGTATTATTGTGCCATTCAATATAGAAGGAAAGTTCAAACATGCCAATTCAAGAAGGACACCAACGGAAATTTAGAATAAGGTGCTAATTTGCACTTTCATAGAAACCAAAAAGACCATAAAGGCCCCCAGAACAGACACATACCGTAAATAACTGAATAAACGCCCGGGTTCTTATTAAAAATTGCGCCCTTTACTCAGGGGCGGTTACTCGAGTATGGGTGGTTAATAGGCAAGTGCGCCTATTAAATTTTGTTAGATACAGCTAACAAGAACAACAATTTTCAGCCATTCGACAATTATTTTTGCTCATTTTATCTAGACCAAGAGGTATACTATGCAGTTACACTGTCAACTTCGTCATCATCGACGTCTTTCGAAGAAATTTCAAAACGAAAAAACAAACATTTTCATTTTGATTTAACCTTTGAGGAATCCAAAAGTTGAAGGGTGACTACTCTTTAAATGCCATCTTAACCTTTGAGGAATCCAAAAGTTGAAGGGTGACTACTCTTTAAATGCCATCTATAATGAGCAGCATAATTATATGGCTATATTAGAATGCGTTTTGTGTTAGACACTTACGCCAGTAGAATCATTTCAAAGAGAGCTCCCTCCTGCTTTAGTGGGGCGCTTATTCGTTAGGGGTGATTATAGCTATATTTCACTCCTTCCCCGGGGCGCTTATTCGGCCTTATGTTCTATGTAGAACTGACAGGACAAGGTGCACAAGGAAGAAAAATAAACAAGAAAAACTTATAGATCAAGACCAAACCTGTCTGGACTGAAGCTACAATGAGAAAAAGTGTATTCGACAGACTGCCTTCTGCCCAGGTAGTTCCTTGCTGGCATCTACCAGGGCATCCTAATCCTCTCACTGCCGCCATACAGAGACAATCTTGGATCAATGTTTTCTTGTTGTTTGATATAAACTATAGCTCAAAGTTTCAATGCCCAAATTCAGAGGTTGGTATAAAAAAACTTAATGTAGGAATTGCGAGATATATCAATTTCCGCGATGCTTGGATTCAGAAGTCGGGATAGCATGCACAGTATATTTACGTATGAGGGTTGCCAGGTTTCGATTTCAAAAAATGCCAAACTATAAAAAAATGACATAAAACATGCCATATCAACAATCTTTCCATACTTGGGGCGATCATATTGAGAAGTGGAGATCATGGGACCAGCTCCTCCTGTGGTCTTAGAGAAAACATACACTTACGTCGAAATGTGAATTATTAGAAACTCATATTTACAGAGCAACGTCCACCGGAAAATTGTACGCGACAACTGAAGTCAATTGTCCTACATTTTACTGCGTTCTGAACACAATAAAATACGCTCTTTTTTAAAGCATAACGTTTATTAAAATATTGAGGGTAAAAATTGCTGGAATTTTTTAATGTGATACAAAAACTTTTTGTGTCTTGATGAAGCTTGAGCCTCGCATTATTCTTAAATTATTCTTAAAAGAAGCTCAAGCTTCATCAAGACATTAGAAGTTTTTGTATCACAGTTATAATACCACTTTTGCTTTATCGATACAAAATATAAACTCTTATTTAGTTTTATGATGTAGTAAAACATCAACGAAGATTGGAATATATTTGCTAAATTTTTTGGCGAAGATACACCTTTGGCATTTAAGAATAATTTAAGAATAATTCTAGGCTTAAATTTAAGAATATTGAAACTCGGAAAAAATTTAGGTATTCTTTTAAAAAAGGAGTGTTTAACATATGGCACTTTATTGGACTATGATCCGAAAAAAGACATAATTGTGCCATAGTTGTGCAATAATCGTGCCGGGTCGTGTGACAACGGTATTTAACTTTAACGCAATTGCAGTGGGGCAGACAAAAATCCAGAATTGAAAAATAATTCATAGGCATGATTGGCAAGGAATGGAATGGAAGGCTCAAAGCACTCTCTCTGCAACAATTGCATCAAATTAGAGCACACCACAATAGAACAAATCAAATTAGAGCACAATAAGCTTTCTCTCCTGGTCTCGAAGCCATGGAATTGTGGATTTACTGTCGCATGAAAAAAATTTTATGGATGGATAAAAAAACAAAACAAAGAGGTTCTGGAAATGATGGGAGAGGAACGGAGATTGTTAAAAACTATTCGTCAGAGACAACTGAGATTCTTCGGGCACATCGTTAGAGAAGAGTCGATTGAAAAGCTGAGTCTAGAAGGCAGAGTCGAGAGATCTCGGAGCAGAGGAAGACAGGGACAAGAATTTCTTCAAGGTCTGGCGACGGCGGCAGGAACGAAGTCAGTGGAAATACTACGGCTAGCACAAGACAGAAATGGTTTTAGGAACATGGTCACCAACCACAGACTCGGATATGGCACACAAAGAAGAAGCTTTCTCTATAACTTTACTTTTCTAGCTCACGTGGGCTTATGAACTACACGCTCTTTTTGGTAAGGAAACAGTTCATAAGCGGCATAGTTCTAGACAGTCTAAAATTTAAGAGTCTTTTAGAGGTACAAGGAAAGAGGTGAAAACTTTAGACAAATAGCACATTGAAATCGTTACCTGGTTCGAAGTAATACTCATAAGACAAACAGACCATAAAACAAACAGTTTGCTATATTCATGTTTTGTGTGCACTTTCACTGCAATCTAGCTCGCTAAATTAAGAAACTTTTAAACTAAAATGTAGCCAAAACTTAAGAAACTTTTAGTAGCTACAAGGCCTAGAGCTGGGTTTCTTATAAAAATATCGTGTAGGAGAAAGCCAGACTGCATTCTAGGTCCTTTTTGCACCAGATCTGTGGCAAGCACGAACCTTTGTAGAAGCTCCCCATTTGTAATTTGGTGAGTTTTGGCGACTTCTATCAACACTTAGGCCAAGTTTGCCTAAGTTGCACCACCTCAAATGGCGAGCCATTTTTTTCTGGAAACATTTTGGCTATCATCTGTGGCGATGAAAAATGCCAAAATATACACTGGGATGAAAGTACTGCATGTCTGCATACATGGCCATTGGAGAAAAGAAATTATTTGCTGCCATTTACAAACACAGACATTGTTATTGCGTCTAAGCAAACGGTCACGTGGATAGTGTCAAATGATGACGGCAAAAAATATAGTTTTAGAAAACAGGCCTGTGTAAAAAGACCTGTCTAAAAATTTGCGTTGAATGATTTAAGGTAATATTAAGTATGGTCATTTGAAGCAACAAAGGTCTTAGTTATGGTCTCGTTTACTCTGTGCCAAGCGTTTATAAGAAAACGGAAATAAAAATGAGTTGATAGGAACTGAGTCATAGTTAAATTAACAGTAACTGTACAACTATTAGACAGGAACAGCCAAAACTTAGAGATAGTAGCTATTTCAGAAAGCGCTTTTATAATGTAAGACAAACACTACAATATTCTAAAGACAGAAATTTTAGAACCCTACTAAGATATGAGCTAAAAATATACGCTTTTTATAAATAAAGAACCTAGCTCAAGGTCTAGTTCTAAAAGTTCCTCATTTTTGGACCTCTTTTTATCAACTTCTAATACTAAAAGTTCCCAAATAGACCCTTAATTTTCACAGCACCACATATACTCTCCAGTCTAAAATAGAAGCCACCTCCCCCCTGACTAATTTCTTTCGAAAAAATCTACACAATTACATTCTTATTGTAGCCATGTTTAGCACTACTTTGATATCGTAAACATGTTTAGCACTTCTTTGATAAAAAGTTTTCTAATAAAAAACGCGCACTTTCTTAGCTCAAATAAATACTAAAAAACTTTCATCAAGAACAAACAAGGGCAATACACAGAATGTATCTGCGCAGAATCACGAGAAACACAATGGGTGAAAAAGTAAGCTTTGAAATGTAGACTGAATGGGCATAAATTACGTGACTATATTTACTTCTCACTTGGAAGGTGCAACTTTAAACAAGGCAATACGGCAGGAAGAAAAGGGAGTGACGATGTTGTACGTCCTCTTCTCAAGGGTCAATTATGCTTGTACTGTATTTGACAAAAAATCTCGCTCAGGGTCTTCTAGTGGTAAAAGCTTCTTAAGGTTTGAGCACGATCTAGTTCTAGTTTCTCAGTTTTATAAATTAATAAATAAGATTGCAGTGCAAACGTAAGTAAAACGTGGACATAGCAAATTATACGTATAATCACAAACAAAATTAGATATAAAATCTAAGACATTATCATGTCCACATCGTTGTTGGCTTAGCTTTACGTTCAACTAGACAACGGCTTTAATGTGCAATTTGTTTGATCTTTCTTAGCTCCTGCCTTGTAGTTCTAAAAGTTCCTTAAATTCTTGGCTGTCTAGCACTAGGTTATATGTAAACCAGCTCCTACGTCATAAACAGACCAGAGTAAACCTGGTTCACTAGGAGACTAAATGTAATCTTTCTGATCGTCCAAGTTGTTTCAGTCATCTGGAAATTGCAAAGATGATCAAGACACTTCTATAGAAACACTTTCCACACAATCTCCAGTGATCTAGAAGACCAAGGGGGTCGCAATCGTCTCAATAGAAACATGCTCGGAGAGATCGAAGTGATTCTATGAAAGTTTCTCTCAAACGATTGACGTACAACGAGCAATTCTGTAGCCGCAAAAAGCATAGGGAACATAGACGGAAAATACGGATTCAGACGATCGCAGACGATCTCACGGAAACAACAGTACTCAAGGATCGTTTCCAAAGCTCCTCGGATGATCCGGCCGATACTAGCCATGTCCCTATAGACCATAGTATAAGTGAACAACGAATGACAAGGGACCGCTTCCTATTAACAGTTCTTCCTATGTCGCTGTTTAAACAGTGTTCAATGTTGAGGAAGGCAGGATAGTATTCCTCTGAAAAATGACTGACTTCTAGAACCAAAAATGAGACAAGAGGGGCAATAAATCACTCTTCAATCAGCCATTGATTTTAGCCTAATAGCCCCATGCAATCACTACAAAGGTTAATGACCTACTTTACACCCGAGAATATCCGCAAGCCTATGAAAATATCATATCTATTCAACACACGAATTTCAGCTAAAATACTTGGTGGATGGATAAAGCTAAGAGATGGTTGAAAAAGAAAAACTTACCAAACATGTGCGAGTGATTCAGTGTTATTTGGCAACACAGTAGCGTCCAAATTCCGTTGACCAACTCCGGCAGTTTCTTCACAGTAAGATCGTGTCAACGCGTTTGTCAAGAAGTCGGAACTGCAAGTTAAAGCAATATCAGAAATAAACAAAGCTTAACCTCTGCCTTTTGTTTGTCAATACAATCCTGGCAATGTCATCAATGATGGTCAATATACAATGCAGATAGGACGGTGAAGTTAACGTGCACTAATTTTCAGTACCACCATATCTTAAGTGCTAAATGTATTTGTAGATTACAACTTGCATAAAAGTTGTAGCAACACACGTAAAAAGTTGTTGCAACTGGCCTATGTACAGTGTGATATAGAAATGACTCACAGTTCTGACATAGCAATCTAGGACCTTGGCATGCTAACTGTGTGTGAACACAATTCTTCTTACCCAGAAGCCTTTGCGCCCAATCAAATGCGTTACCAACATTGCTAGGTAAAAGCAGATTTGAGCAGAGACACTCTGGGCACTTTAAAGTTGCGCAAGATTGGTGCCAAATTTTTTTTGCCAAAATAAAAACTTGCTTCTTGGAATCCTCTGAAGTAAGCACATAACTGGAGGAAATGTCCATGAGGGGCTAAACATGCCTGTACAATCAGTATTGAGGAGAAAAAGCCTTATCATATCTCCAGGTTCACAATCTTTGTGTGGGCCAAAACCATGTAAAATTTTTCATTCTGAGGGTATGGCCTTCCTTGCCCCCTTACAGATACGTGCCTGCTCTGAAAGGCCCGTTAGGGCCTCAAAAACTTGGGGGCCCCTAAGAGCTGTCCAAACCCCCAATCTACGTCGCATACGCCACTGAATTTCAACTTCGCGTGGGCGGGTTACTCCTATTGCAACATTAAAAGGAATTATGGGTACAAAGAGCACTGATCATTTAATCCAGTTTGACTAAAATTTTATCTCCAAATTTTTGACATTTTTACAGTACATGTTCTCTAGCCTTCAAAGAACCTCAATCCATTTAAAGTACCACAAAAGCTCAACTTGCAATATTATTTGGTAGATGATTATAAGTTTTACAATATCCATCCACAGCACAATAGCATTTTGATTAAGACGTCCTCTAATTAGGCCATTTGTCACGTGTCACATCTGCTATGTGTCTTTCTACCTACTTCACCAATTTCAATTCATACTCCTTGCAAGTTGAATGAAAGCTGGTTGTGAATAGTCGTGGTGCTATGGCGGGACTGGGATGACTTGCCCCTCTCCAAGATAAATTTCTGATTCGTCCAAATTCGATGACAAAATGTGAGGGTTGGCGTGAGGACCTCTAGCAAGATTTTGAAAGTGGTGTGACAACAAAATCGCGTTGCAAAATTAGGGCGTGGCACCCTAAATGCCATTAGTCTTTGATGGCTGGCCCGTTTCTGGCTGCGAATATAGGAAGGTCAAAAGTAAAGAACTATTATGCGGGAGGCAAAAAATTTTTAACATAGAACTTAAGTTCGATTTTTTAAAAAGAATTAGCAAATACAGCATAGTCCTTGTAACGCAGTTCGTGCTAGTAATTTAAGAGACTGAAGAATTCTGGGTTAATTTAAGAAAATTGAGGCTCAGGAAATAAAGAGATTTTCCTAGATAAAAAAATGTGTGTACTATGCTAGATATGGGCACACTGATTTAACTTGATGCGTATACTAGGAAATATTATGCATCGGGGTGAAGAGTAATGTTTCTGTAAGATATATTGATGGAGGAGTCAAACGTGGGAAGTGAGTGGGAATAAGTAAACAGGAAAAAGAAAGATTTGGAAGCAATAGTGGAAGGAAACTTATGCGAGACAAAAAATTTACAAGGCATGAAGTCCAAGTTTGCTGGTTATGAGTTGCATGTGACACTTTCTTTCCAACAGAAGTTTCTTATAAGAAATGTGCTCTTGCTTTTCAATATCAAAATTTTCATAAGACTTCTTAGCAAAATTGCTTTGACATCCGATGATCTGTACATGCACATAAAAGGGCAGTCCAAAATGCTGCATGTACACATAAACTAGTAATGACTCTTGGTCAATAAAGGGAGGTGAACGGTTGACAAAAACCAAACACAATATCTAACATTTTACACATAGGTAATGGGATTCCTTAATGCATACAAAAATATTGACTTTCTTAGGTCTCAAAAATTTAGCATTGAACATTTACCTTCTTGACAAGCTGAATTTTACGTTCTGATAAATCACGTTATCAAAAAATACCGGTATAGCTCCGACACGAACATGACTTGGAACATTGATGAATGTTCCAGATACCTAGCAGCAGGGCCACGTCTAGAAAATCCTTTTTAAGGGGGTATAGGTCTTACATTTGCTGGAAAAAGTGGGTGTGACAGGCAAAACATGGGGTAGCTGGTATACATGGGGTTGGAGTTATACAATGAAACTCGATAACCATAGCTAATTTTAGAGAAAGTGCATGATTGAGGAAGAAGGAAGGGAGATTGGGGGCGGATCACTTTGGATATAAATGTAATTAATCCCTTTTATAGCTTTACAGCGCTACCAAAAAAGAGATTAAAAAGTGATGACTTAATTGCCCTACTTCGTGACAATCAAATGGTACAAATTCGCCGATAGAAATTGAGAATTTGGCTGACTTGCCGACAGAATTATTGACTGGGAGGGTGATACCCCTCAACCGGGCTTACCGGGGATACCTAATACAATGGTCTTCTTACTACACGCATTATTTACAAGAAATATTATTCGGCCCAGTATTGTAACTTTTTTAACTTTTTCGCGATTCCAGTATCAAAACTTTCTTCTTGGCAAACACTTTCAGTTCTAATGTTTTGCGCATGCACATTATGGAAAGTGAAAAAGTGTCGTGTATGCTTGAAAGAATGGTAAACCTTAACGTACAACAGAAAATACACTACTCTGTTAAAGAGTTGCCAAAATAACATACAAAAAATTCCATATACAGATAAATCGAATTTTAAATGCATATGGCTTGTTAACTCTCAAAAATCCAGTACTGAACTTTCTTAGCTATTTGAGCAGTCGAGTAAGCTACTTGAGTAAGACTCAAAAAGATATTAGTACAGACTATTGAACTATATATAACTACACGCGATGATCGTTCGCCAGCTATTAACGACAAGTTAAAGAACTACCGAAGACTATGGCAAAAGTTGAGGGCTGCAACACCCTGAAATCCAATACTTTGGCACAAACCTGTAAGGTACTGATACTGATTATTACAGGGGCACCGTAGCAGCAGTAGGGCAAGCAGAGGTTTGGAGAAGGGCACCCGCAATTATTGTGACATCATGATGCCATCAGAACTTTCACTCAAGGGTTAATTTTCATAAATATAGACTCCCAACTATCGTTGCATTTTAAGGCAGGTGCTGAATCCCTGAAGATAGTAGGAAGTCGATCCTACGAACAGAACGAATGTAACAAGAAAATGCGAAAAAATTATATCAGTAGACAGGCGAAGAGGGCACTTTTGCCCCCATTGCCCTGCTCTTCAAGGCCAGGGGGCGCTCCCTTCGCCTTCGCTCTTGTGCTCCGGCGTCTCTGGACGACTATAGGCCAATAAATCATCCTGCTTGGAATATGGGCAACGAGCATTGACCTCAGGGAGATAAGACATATTAACACATATTAAACAGCTAAGTATGACGATCATATTCCAAACTTCATCTGCTATACAAGTAGTAAATGGGGCGCTCTGAAAGTGAAAAAGACACATGCTGCTTATTTCCAGTTCATTTATCTATTGAAAGTGAGCATATTAGAAATTGTTTAAGTTCCACGAAGGAAAATGACGCCAGATGGTAGGGTCAGCGCTACGCGAGGTTGTGTGAAGCTTTGGCCAACCAGCGCAACATTTTCACAACAAATCCCACCATTGTTGGAACTTCTTTGGACATTGTTGGATGTGGAGGTGGCAAAACCAACACAGCATTAGAATCCAACATTTAGATATTGGAAATTGCAATATCAACAAACTGAAACTTTCCACGGCATATTTAGGTTTACTATAATATGTTTTAATTTAATACGTTTGAAGTGAGAGGCCACTTGAAAATCAACTACGGCAGAAGGACTACTTTTCTATAGTCTTAGTAAATGATATGGTTGACACTTTGGGTGATAGCGTAGAAAATAATGAAATAAAAGGTATGCGGCAAAACCAGAAAACTGACAAAGGAGAAGTGAAAGGGGACTATTTGATAATAAATCGCATCCGTAATCTCCTTCGACCCATGAAAATGAATTCAAAACGTGAAAATGAATTCCAAACGTGACGGGCTTTTACCATGCGCCTGCACGAACGTGATTTTGATGGATAAAGTGGTCAAACCATTCCGATATCATCCACCAACATCCAACATCACCCAACAATGCCCCCCAACATGGGTGGCCAAACCAGCGCAACATCTACACCCAATAAAACAATGTTAGCAATTTGTTGGGCAAAATTGTTAGGCTGGTTTGGACAAGGCTTCACACATCAAAGACTTAAGATTTTCAGTTGCTCACTCAGCAGAGTCCAAAAAATTCAGGGCTGTGAGTCGGAGGAAAGTTTTTCATGCTTATCCTAGTGTTGAGGAAGGAACAGTAAGTTGATAAAAATTATGGTGCATGCAAATGATGCAACGTGGCGTGGGCAACATGGGAAGTTTGAGTTAGATGATGTATAATGATATGTGAGCGAGGTGGCATAGTGGTTAGCGCGCATGCCTCCCATGCGAGAGGTCTAAGGTTCGAGCCCGACTCGATGCCCTGACTGAACGCTCGCTCACCGTTCACCCAGCAGCAAATGGTACCTAGTGGGAACACTGGGGAGATAAAGGCGGCGAGGAAAGGAACTGGCCACCCTACTTCACATGCCGATGGCTCAGCACAAGTGTCCTCTCTAACAGGCACTCCCCTATGTACGAAAGTATACGGGACTACCTTTACTTTTGTAATGATGAAGGTTTTAGACATAGACAGTTTTAGGTAAAGAAGTAGCTGTCGGAGGAAGGCTTAGCTTTTTTCGGACTCTACAACTCAGCGTACTCAATGTAGACGATCACGTAACGCCTCTAAGGGGGAGGAAAGGTATTTTGATTGCTTAATTCATATGGAGGGCTATGCTTCACGGAGCGTTATAGGAGGAGGAATGGGGTCTCAACAAATGGCGAACCTGACGGTACGTAATGGGTGAATGACCCCTCCTACATCTGCAGCATATTTTCTTCAATCACAAAAAAATATC
The DNA here is from genome assembly GCA_018155075.1 of Cassiopea andromeda. NCBI lineage: Eukaryota > Metazoa > Cnidaria > Scyphozoa > Rhizostomeae > Cassiopeidae > Cassiopea > Cassiopea andromeda. Next base: position 233,700 of record WIPJ01007651.1, on the reverse strand, counting down.
AATAGTCGTGCTGTCTCTTAGGGATAATTCAAAAAGTACGCAATGAAGAAAAACTGCCATTTTGACCCTCCATCCCCCCTATGTAACAGCTTGTCACAATTGAGCTGATACCTCCCTCCTTATAACGATGCAGTATAGGAAAAGATAATAGTTCAAAATCGCTGAAATTAAAGGTTGATTAGGGATAGTGCAAGATTCAAGCTTGATAAGGTCATAAACTCTTTGATTGAATTTTTTCTTGGAAATACTCGTCAGAAAGTGAAAAAGCAGAGCTATTGCACTAAATGTTTAGCGTTACGTATGGAAGTAATGTACACCCCCATCCCTATATTATCCGTAACAGTTTGCTACAAAAAATAGTGCATACCCATCCACCCCCTATCACTACGTAATTTTTGAATTACCCCCATAAAGAACCGCGAGCCCCAGTTTGGGAACAACTTGGTTAGATCTTGTACATCTGCATACATTTCCTACTCGAGAGTATAAGTCCTGGCGCCTCCTCAGAAGCTTTTTCTGCAACTGCTCCTACCAAACATATATGAATCTGCTACCTTTATTAGAACACAGCAATGGCCTAACGAAACTAAAGCAACCAGTTGACTATAATTGACAAATTGTAATAAATCTGAACCAAAGTTGGCTCTTTGTCGGAGATCATCAGCCACGAAAAAATCCCAAATAATTTCTAAGCACATAATGGGAACGTATTGTAGGATAAGGAACATAAATTGCTCCAAAGAGGTTTTTTAACATACACGTTTTTTTATAAGAGAAAAGTTTATGAAAAAATGAGGCTCAGATTGTCAAAATCTTAAGAAAATCGTAAGAAAATCCAAAATTAAGTGTTTTCATAGGCAAAAAATCGGTATTTCGTCGTTATTGCATTCAAAATGTTAACGATGAAATTCAAATTCATGTATATAACATTATTAACGAAAGTGTAAACCACTCTAGCCAATTTATTTCAGTAAAAGTTAAGAAAAATTTAAGAAAATCTTAGGCTCAATTTCAGGAAAAGTTAAGAAATTGAGGCTCAGGCAAAATAATTATTTTCGTATTGAAAAAAAGCGTGTATTTTGTATAGCCGAAACTTTAAGCACGTTCCTCAAATGGGTCTCATATTTCTCTTTGTGGCTATGGCAACTTTTCACAAATCTTTAATACGATATTTATTTTTATAAGCATACCCAATTTTTCGCTGAGCTTCTATATTCTTAAATTATTTGGGTTTTGAGCTTCAGACTATTCTTAATTTCTTTTTAAATATTAAATGTGTAACGAAGCCTGAAAATCAAAGGACTATATTTAATCTCAGTTGCTGTCTTACTTCATCATCGAGTTAAAGAAAAGTAGAGCAAAAAATTATCTATCGTATCGATAATGCAAAAATTAATTTTAAAAGCAGTACTATGACTTGAATATACAAAAATTCAAAGTATTACTGAAGCTTGAGCCTTGCACTACTCATCAATTATTTCCTAATTTCAGTGATTCTGTGAAAAAATTTATTCTTATAAAAAATTATATATTACTTTTACAGATGTTTCCATTGGTGCTGAAATACAACCTGGCTATTGTCAATAGTGTAAATATATTAGGCAGACAAGAAGTAGTGCATTTGAATGAAATATTATCAATTGAGTATCAATATGGCATGGATGCTACAAGCATTCTGTCTGGAAAATTTCATCTTGGTTGACTGAGAGCTCTGACCAAAGCTCCTAGTCAAACAAGATTTAATAGTTGTGTTGAACACCATAAAGCTTTTTTGAGATCTGAAGCCTCATGTAACAACTCCGGTCCCAAAAACATCTAAAAGGGTGCCAAAATTTCGTGATTCTGTAACTTAAGGCTTTGATATAAGCAAAACAATGCACTAGAACGGCTGGGTAGCATCAATGAATCAATGAGGCTATCGAAGCTGTTCACTCACTTACACTTTTAGCCCACGAATGGCTGATGAATTGCGTATACATCATATAGCACACGAAATTTACAACAGCCAATGTTGCCAGCAAATACTCCTAGAATTCATGGTCTCATACAAGCAGTAGACAAATACACAAATGCTACCATGGTCATCATAAAGCAAATAATAGTGCCTCCTCTTCGAGTTAAAATGGACGTAAAAAATATGAAGACAAACCTGAACGTGGTAAAGCTTTAATTTGAGCTTCCCTCCTTGTGCATTTAGGTCCAAGTGGCTGTTGTATCTATGAAGAGTGTCGAAATAAACTCGATTATATAATGGGGACGTGAATTTATATCAAAATGGATCAATTAACATAAAGACCTTTGAAATAAGCTTTCAAAGAAATGTGCTCTTAACAGATGTCTTTAAGGAGATTTCCTTCATCCTTAGTATCAATGGATTTAACAAGTGGCTACTTTCCCAATTGTATCAAGATCCGATCAGTTTTTAAAATGTCATATAAGTCTGGCTGATTACCACTACTGAAAGAAACGCACAACTGATTGACCCCTCGGAACAATAGTATCTTTTACATATAAGTTCACCTTGTTTTCTCGGAAAGCTTGGAGCTACACTTTTGCTAAGCTATGTAACTTTATCGCAAAACTCATCGGAGGCTCACTGGAAGCTAAGGCGTCATTCGGGAAGAATTTAAAATGCTGCTGATAATGATGACGATAATGTTGGCCCTCAAAGGAGTTAGCTAGTGATTCAGAATTGGGACAGATGTGAATGACAGGCTCAATGTTCCAAGCCATGGTGCAGTGCATAAACATAGGCCCAAAGACCTTCGGCGTGCACTCAACTCTATTTTTGGCGTTCGGCGTGGAAAGTAATGGAAACAAACTAGCAAGGCCGTAATTTCCACAAAAACTTTGAGGGGGCTAATTTCTAGCGTAATTTAGTGGGCCTTGGCTATCGCCTAAAACAGCTGGGGGTCTGGGGGTGCTGAAAGCCACCCAGCGGGTCCAGGGCAGAGCTCTGGCAGGGGTCCAGGGGGCGGAGCCCCCGGAAGCTCCAGAGATTTTGCCATCTCTGAGGCCTTAAAATGACTTAGGATCACGAAAGTTCTCTTTCTGCACGGTAATAGAAAAACACCAGAAATAATTACTGTATAGCCTTTGTCTGCAAGTGCACAGGTATGGCAAATCACAGACAGAATCACTATCTTCCCGGTAATGCAAAAATGTAAATTGATCAAACCATTTAGGGTTGAACGCTCGCTTCTGTTTCCCTGTGTCTCTCATAGGAAACTTTATTGATCTCCGTTGGTGTGGCTTTTCTGGAAAATCACCAGTAGATGAAGAGCTCTTTCCAGAATCTGCAGATGCCTTTTTGAAAAATAATCTGCTTTCTTTCTCCGCTTATATTTTGTAGACGGAGAAGTCCAATTTGATTTTTCTTTGTATGATGATTCAATTCGAGACTCGGATTCGAAATTGAGATTCGAAATGAGTAATTTTAATAAAAGTTTTAATAAAAAGTTTCTGTTGTGAATTGAAATGTACATTTTTTATAGCTTGAAAGCGTCTAAAAATACAATGCCGTTATTAAAACAATTTCTGCAATATAGAAAAAGTCTGGCCTAAGTGTGACCAAATTAAAAAGAAAAAGTTTAGGATTTGAAGTGAATATACTGTAGTGCTCCCCCCTAGTAAACTACAATGTCATTATTGATGTTGATGCATTCTCTGACCTTCTAAACGCAGTATAATTGACATAAAAAATTTTGTATCATCAAAATTATTGGGGGGGCTTCAGCCCCCCTAGCCCCCCGGAAATTACGTCCATGATTAGACGTTTGTAAAGTCAGGAGTGGTTGGCTTGTGCAACTGGACTAAATGTGTTTTCTTTTGCTATGATCTCGCGTTGGTACTACGCAGTCACATTTTTCAGGGTACCACACATATTCCTGGCTTTCTAACTTCGGCATGCAGTTTACGTTGAATGCACAATGAGTCCCAAGTTGATGACTGAACTTACATGGTGAAAACGAAAAAAGTGGGCCCCTGAAAATGACTTCTCCTATTTCTTCCTTAATGTTTGCTGTTTGGCTAGGAAGCAATGAATGCGGGAATGTCTGACTGAAAGAATACGTAGAGAAAATCAATCTGCTTATTACTGAAACTAATCAACACGTAGAGAAAATCAATCTGCTTATTACTGAAACTAATCAACAAGATCTTGATGATGCTGATCTTAATAGTTGCTTCAATGGCTTTGATGATACATGCTTTTTTGAGTAAGAGAGTCCTTCATAAGTAAGTAGTACTCGACTGCTCAAAAAGTTAACTAGATTTCTGACATCTAAGAAAGTCTATTTGTGCATAAGTGTTTGAATGTGATTTATTTGTGTACAAAATGTAATGCATCTTACATTGGCTTTCCTCTGACAGTTTAACTTCTGCTATCTACTAAGATTTATCATAATTTCAGGTGTACAAGGAGCTTTTGACTCTCCTCTATCTAATGTGCATGTGCAAAACATTGGCACTCAAAAAAATTTGGTAAGAAAGTGCTAAGAAAAGTCTGATATTGGAATCATTGAAAAGCTCAGAAAGTTTCAGTACTGGACCAAAAAAGCCATCTTGTAAAAAATAAACGTATATTTAGCTTGATATGCAATGATAACCAAGATTGCTCACGATCCGAGACGCTGGAGTGCATATGATAGAGCTATGGATAGAGCTAATAAAATGATCTCAACAATGCCAGACCACAGAACCAGACTGTACTCAAGCACTTCACAAGTAATATTTCAAGTCTACACAGCAGTGGTGATAATGAAAGTGCATGTCAAAACAAATTGTCGCCCTGGCCAATCTTGACATACATTCCCTCTCAATGCAAGATATCAGCAGTCATTGCATTCAACCAGCTAATGCTGTGGTTCCCATTCTAGGGTTTATGGTTACTTGGAGGGACCGTGAAGGGTGTGGGGAGAGCCAGAAAGGTTGCTATAGCATGCTGTTTGTAGAGACATGTACACAGACATTAGGTCTCCTCTAGAGATGGATATAAGCGTCCTAAACATGGCAAGTTTCTTCTTGCAAACTCTGTTTATGTTTGTTTTCCGTGAAAGTATACTTGGCATACACACTCTTTACTTTATAAGAATAAAGTTTATAAGAATATTCGTTCTCAGAATCGCTGAAACTTATGAATAATATAAGAATAATGCAAGGTCCAAGTTTCATCAAGACTTAGAATTTTTGTGTATTTAAGCTATAATGGAACTTAAATAAACGTTTGGACAATCAATACAATATTTACTATTTCTGATCATCTTCTGATTTGCTTTATGATTGATTATCACATCAACAAAGATTTGAATATATTCCTTTCATTTTTAGGCCAAGCTACACCTTTGAAACTTAAGAATAATTTACGAATAATCTTAGGTTCAAAATTAGAAAATCCTAAGAATATTTCAGCTCGGAAAAAAGTTGGGCATTCTTATTAAAAACAGTGTGTATACCGATCCCTCGAGAGAATATTGATTAATTCAAACAAGTATACTCTAGAGGACCTTCACGTAAAATATCCATGTAAAATATTGTGAAAAGATTGGGTGCATCTGAGCTATTCAAAGAGAAAGCAGTGAAAATTTGTTTAAGTAGCTTTGAAAATTCCATTCTGCAATTTGAACCTCGTGGCTATCAACACAAGACCTATAATAAGTGTGTATTTGTCACACTTTGTGCAGTTGTAAATCAAAACTGTGTGTTTGTACTTGATGAAGGTGTGTACTTTCCTATAGGTTGTAAATAGGGCAAATCCACTTATCGACTCCTTCAAATATGAGCATATCTATCGTATTATTGGGGCATGCACTCTATGCCAAACTAGAGGACATGGTTTCAAAAACTATTCTGGGGCACAGCCTTAAGACTGTCCTGATTTACCAACATTGATAAGGGTTTCCGCTAGATAAGTGTAAGATGGCATTTATGTTTACGATTTAAGGACAACACTAGGATGCATTCATTTTCGGGTGAAATTTTGACTTTTGGATAAAGTGCTGCTTTTAGTTTCCCTCATGTCCATCATGTAAGTCCAAAGAAGGACGACGCCCATCTTTTACACAAAAGTGTGCATCTATCAATATCCCTTATTTTAGGCTCTGTATGAACTGGTGTACAGTTTAAATTAAATTTTAAAGGGCTTTATTGGATCATGCAATGTAATCTACATGTAAAAGCTGAACAATAGTGGGAGATGTATATACAAGGAACAATATGCAGATTGATCGAATGGCACGGAGCATTCTCTTTGGGATCTAGTGAGGAAGTGATTTTCGAATTTACATTAAAATGTTGATTTAACGGGCTAGTCAATGGCGAATCATAATCAAATCTGGTTGTAAAATCATTAATCAAGTCAACTGATGAGGAAATAGCTAAGAAGATAAATTAGTAAACTTTAATGAATGAAGAAATTATCAGCTTAGTCTTCAATACAAAAAACCAAAAACCCATTGCATTTACTTACTGGCAATTAAATATAACCGTACATTTCAAAAGATAATAATTTAAACTTCCTTTTCTATCATCATAAAACTTCTGAATAAAAGCATTACTGTTACTTTGACAAAATATCAGAATGATAATTCACCGTCTGTGTTACAATACATTGATGCTCTGATAAGTACAGGGTGACCTAACAGCAGAGCCGCGGAGAGAGTTCAGAGGTTCCGGGGCGAAAGAGACATTAGAGGCCCCCTGCGAGCGAAGCGAGCAGAAAATTTTCAGTGTCTAGAAATTAGCTTTGGACAATTACTACCAGGTTACGTAATGAGGCCCCCCAGACCTTGAAGCATTTGACATTATGAGGCCCTTTGGACCTTGAGGCCCTGGGGTAATTTGCCCCTGCACCCCTCTAGGTGGCCCTGCCTATCAGTCCATCTTCCTGATGCGAGGCCCTCTCTTTATCATTAACCCACTATAAGCTACTACAAAGAAGCTAGGTATAGAATTCCAAAGGTCAAAGATCAAAGGTGCAAGATCAAAGAGCAAGAAGGACGGAAAGTACCTACAAGACAGACAAAACTAGAATGATTTTAATTTATCGCTATCTTATGAAGTAGGGATGAGGCTATCACGAGATGTATCAAAGGGTTCATCCAAGATAATACTTTAAGGTACAAAAAAGTCTGGTTGAAGTATGAAATGAAGCAACCAAAGTAAGCATGCGCGGCAACAACTTTACGAAGTGAAGGCCTATCTGCGCACGCTTCCTGTGCATGCTCTAGCTCCTACTTCATAAGTGTGAACCATGATGAACGGTTCTTTACTATAATAGAGTGTCGTAATAGCGAATACCAAGCCATCCACAAAAGTCAATCCATTCAACTACCTATGCAAGAATAGAAGTAGGGACCGAGGGCAAAGGAAACACACCCCCAACCCCAATGCAATGTTTATGAAATCACCCTTTTGTTTTTGTTAGGTGGTCCTTCAAAACATGTGAAGGTGTCCCTCAGAACATGCGAGATTTTCACTCGGAACATGCGCGAGTGTCCCTTAGAACGAGTGCCTAAGTCCCTGAGTGCAAGAGTATAGCAAAAACACAAGAGCACAAAGTATAGCAAGAGTTAGTATTTCCTTTCTATTTTGAAATCTGAATATAAAACGCATGAAACTTGATTACAACATAATCCATAAATCTAAGTGTGGAGTACGGTAGGCCTTTAGCTAGCCGCCTCTGCATTTTCATGGATAAATAATGGACTTTGCATAAATTATGAAAAATTGCTGGGGCTTTATAACGACTTATCAAAATCAACATGGATTTGCACAACTGTTTGACTGCCCTACGCAGTATGCAGAACTGAACCTTTCCGACAGTGAATCGCACCTATTACTAAATTGAACTTGACTGCATCTTTCCGAACAACATTACATGCAGTGATTTGAGGATCATAAATTTTATTCAGAGATTTAAAAACCTACGGACAGAAGCCACCCACAGATACTTCTCGGTGCATTCGCTTGGTGGCTGCTAGTTCTAACATATACCGCTTGTGCGTTATTTACAGCGTTGATCACAGAGTCCTTGCGGCATAAACATGGTGCATAAATGCCCCATTTCCCTTTTCTTTCGCGTACGTGTCAAGTTTACATGTTCATCTTGATTTGATATAACTGCCTCTTCTTGAGGAAGAGGTCAAAAGAAGAGGTTCTGCTGTATGCAGTAAGCTTATAGCTTCTTTTTGAAAATTTGTGACGGGAAAATCTCTTCAACCCAACATACGACAGACCTCGTATGGAATCAGAACTATGTCGCCATTAAATTAAGTTCAACTAAGCACATGATTGATTGTCTCAGTCATTGGTCTCAGTCGTTGGTCTCAGCCACTGGTCTCAGCACCTTAGCATATTTGGTTAACTGGACCTTTTTCGCTGTTGATTTCAATTCATATCAACGTCCCATTTATACATGGGTTTTCTCTGTAAGAAATTCAGCCGTGCCTAATAGGAAAAAATTCTCTGAAAACAAGCAAGTAAACTCTATATTTACTAAAGAATATATTTAATGACAGTCCAAAAAGCGGAAATATTGGATGCAGCATACTTAAAATTGGACGAACAAGTACTTCAGCAATGTTTCCGCCATTTCAAACTGATCTTTACAGCACCCTGGAAATCACCCCTGCTCTACAGTCTCTTAGCTTTTACTTCATGCAGTTCTAAAAGTTTTCATCCAGACAAAGACTTTCTGAACTACCTCATATAATCTTCATGTAATATTTTGAGTACATTTTCTACATGGCTCTCAAAAATCGTTTCTTATGGCTGCTTTCCTACAAAAAGCAGCCGTGTTTTGATAGATAAATTTGTCATGACATATAAAGATTCATATCTGCTGGAGTATGGAGCAATACAGGTTGTAACGGTTCTAAACAATAGCCAGTTGTACTGTAGTTGATATGACACATACGCTCGTCATACCCCAGCTGATAAATGACAACGAGTAATTGAAATCAAGAAAACTTCATTTACCTGAGGTGAATGAGCTCTTGGATCTGCCAGCCAAGCTTATTAAAACGAAGTGGTATAGACCTAGACGAAGTAAGGCAGTTCAGATACGAATTTGAGGCAAGTCATTAAACAACGTTCAATTGGATGAGCTAATCTTTAACCAAGATTCTGGAATGGTAGAACATTCCTGAGCCCCACTGGGTCTTTTACAATCCCCTGCAGAGTAAAATAGTAATCTCGAGATCAAAATTGACCTTGCTTAACTCGAGGCAGATAAGGATAGTTGAGTACGCATTGTTGTCTCTTGCTGATTCAAGTCAGTTGAGCCACTCGCAACAACTGTGACCAGACAAAAACCACTCTCAAAGGATTTATTTCCCAACAGATGAACAGCGAGACTTTGAGTTTTGTTACAAAGAAACTTTCATTGAAAAGAATTAAAGCTTCATTAAAATGTCGACTTATAGCAAATAAGTAAAAGCTACGAAATCTTCAAACTATTTGTAGTATATAGCTTATTTCCCTTCAGTAAAAAACCCACAAAACAAAGCATTCCTTCAAATATTTGATTATAAAGATTGACAAAGGTATCAACACTTTGACCAACCATGTGTTGCTGTCCTAAAGACGTCATTCTGGTACCTGCTGACGCAACAGCAACAGCAACAACAACAATGAGAACGAGACTTTCATCAAATCTCAACCGAAGGCCTTCACTCCTTTATATGAAAATAAATTAAATGAAATTGAAACAAGGGTCTTACTTGCAAAATAACTACGCCAAAATTCTTTTCTAACTTGCGGGAAATATTAAAATGGTTCCTTTTTTCAGTGGTGTGTAATGGAGCCAGTTTAACACCAAGAGCCTTCGACATTTGCACTGCCTTGTTACCAAAAATGCCGACAGCCCCTAACCGCTATGTAGTTTTTGCCCGACCCCATTTGGACTCTGACAATGAATTCAATACTTTACTGCATGAAATGATTGGCTACTTGAACACTTCAAAAGATAAAATGTTATAAAGACTTAAAAGTTGGCTAAAGCTTGGATAAAATGATACGCATTTGACTTCTCATTCCCTCCCTTTGCCACAACAAATACAACAATATCTCATTTTTTAATGTTCTTACTGTTTTCTTTCATAAAAATTATCTATTTCACTTATCTGGGCATGTCCTAGTCTCTATACAAAATCCTTTCCGGATTTGTTCACTAAGAACCTCGTACTTACCTCGCACTGGCAATAAAAGCGATTTATGAGATATAAGTTCAGTACTGTGATCGTAAACACAGATATGCCATGGTGAGTGACCAGCCAAAACCTCCTTAAACCTTTCAATCATCAGACATATCTCATTTATTTCATTTAATCAGTGGCTTAAAACTCTTTGCTGTGAACTGATCCGATCCTTGCATATACATGCATCACAATTACTTTCCACAACGAAATGAAAGAAATAGTAACAACATTAAGGATAAGTAAAATATGCTCAATTTTTGGTGCCTAGGCTCCTGCAAGATAGTGCCTAGTATGATTATCTCTGTGATCAGCAGCGTCAAAGTCCACACTTCATGAATCTAGTCCCCTCTTGAGAACTTAACTCGTAAACAAAGTGCAAATGTATCTTCTAATCTATACCTTCTTTTGCCAGATGTGGTACCAAGAAGTTTCCAGGCTTAGAAAGTGTCATAGATTTAATCGTCAATCATCACTTCAAATGAAATTCGCTTGAGGAATCCATTTATTTAGGGTCTTCACAAATTACCTGTCTTATGCCAATAAATTCTATTTCTTCTACGTTTAATTTCATATCTTGCACTCAAATGCTACGAAAGAACCTCATCCCGCATTCCTACCATTCCACATTGAACTCAAAAGCATTCTTCTCCCCGTCACTAATTAGCAGAAAACGTTGCATCAACAATTATTGAAATGCATTGGATAGGGCTATATAAAGCATATGATATAGGAGGTACCAAGAAACCAAGACGAAATTAACTTATATTTGATGTCTAAATTGAAAGAACATTACGACATATTGAATATCCCCATCAAACAATATACGTCCTTATGTCTTATTCTTATTCTGTTTGGTGTTTTTGTCACGTATGACATATTGCATTCTTTCCCCTATGACATATTGCATTCTATTACTAAGGGAAATCAATCTACATCAGACAATACAATATTATGCTAGCATGTCTATGGCAAAATGATGGAATTTACAAAATATCTATGATGGCCCGCATTTCTCCCCACCACCTGGAAATTATCTTGCCACTTTCCATGTATGAATTCCATTTGTGATAGGTAATCACAGGCCATGGTTATTTGATATCTTTGTTGGCATGAGAGCCTCTGCGATCGTTTACACAAGTGTAATTCTATGATGAGTCCTATTAAACAGTATTTAGGCCTATGATCCCCATTTGTGGTCTAATTAGTGGGATCAGGGGAGCACCTTCGTTAGAGCATAGTTGCCAAGATTCCTGTATTCTGCTGGAGACTCCAGCATTTCAAGTTTGTGTCCAGCGCGCTCCAGCAAATCTGGAAAAATCTCCAGCATTCTAAGATGCATAGTGCTGAACAATGAAGAGTACTTGGAAGTTTGCATGTCTCCCCCAAAACTTCGACCAACTAACAACATTTGAAGAAATTCCTTTTGTTGAATGTGACCTGTATTTCACGGTGAAAACTTTTTCTGGTACTCCAGCGCACCAAAAAATCATCCCCTCGATTATTAATTTTTTGAGATTTTTCCAAACCCCCATTTATTTAATTTCCAAAATTTTGAGGTAATCTCGAGTACGCCAGACTAAGCTCCTTTCCAGTTCCTCAGTGCTGCTGCACAGCACTCCTTTATTTTCTGAAACTTGGCAACTATGTTAGAGTGAAGGGTTCAAAGGTGATTGAGACATTTATAGAAAAGGCAATCCATTCGCTCACCATTGTCACTCAATTACTGGTTGGGAAATTCTACCCGTAAACCACTTCTCCATGCAAGAAGATGCAAGGTAGATCTTAGGGGTAGCGTCAGAAATTTTCCGGACAAGGGGCCAACTACACATATTTTATAAGAAACTTTTTGCGATCCAGTACTGAAAATTTCTCAACATTTACACGATTCTAGCATCAAAACTTTCGAAGGACTGTTGTAGTTGAAATGTTTAGGTTCTAATGTTTTGCGCATCTGCATTTGCGGAAAGTGCAAAAGCACCATGCACGCTTGAAATTGTGATATATCTTAATAAAAAATCGAAGTTAAATTGTTAGCGAACAGCCAACATAATATACACAACATTTTGTACACAGATAAATCAAATTTTAAACACATCCACACTTATAAACTTTCTAAGTCTAAAAATCCAGCACTGAATGCCGACAGGAGGACTAAGATATGGTAAATTAGAGCTGCTATTTATAATCTTCCAAGAAGGGATCAGCATACATTGACGGGGATTTACCAGGGACGTTGAAACGGCTTTTAAAGTGGAGGGGCCTGGTGACTAAAATCAGGGATAAGCTCAGGTAACAATAGTGGAACACACTATTTTACATAAAAAGTGGGAAGGCCAATGCTCCCCTGCACCCCCACCGGCCCCCATGGTCTCGATGCCCCTGTTTATAGCCACCCCCTGGCAGATCACTAGCCAAAACATCAGTTAGTAACAAGGATTTCATTTCTTTGATCTATTCTAGAGCCAATCAATGGAGATTCCAAACAGTCAATCAAAACGACCATGAATTCTACTGCAGTTCGTCAACGGTTTGGAAATACTCCAGCCATTGACAGTTATGACTATTATGACGCTAGGATTACTACAGTACTTTATTGATCTCAGTGAATTGCTTTGCAATGACTCTTCATCAATTGTTCTCAGATTTTAGTTGAGTATCGATTCGGGCTCGCTCGCCAAAGATAATTGATAACAAGATCTCGACGGCTTAGAAGTTTTGCATGTTGTGGGAACATGTCTAGTAAGTTATTGCAATGTCAATTGACACAATCAAGCAAAATTCAACGAGGTCCACATTTCTGTAATTAAAATGCCTTTGCCAACTTTCAATAAGAGAAATTCGAGGTCCACTGTTGTGCGCAGGATTAGACAGACAGTACAGGCATATTGAAAATCCTTGAAGGATTTTAGTTCATATTATTGAGTAGACTAAAAGTAGAGCTCCATACATTCAGAAAACTAGAACTAATGCATATCTCTTGATGACAAGATCTGAAACGTAAATTTCAGTGTGAAACGTCTCTCTATGGCTACTGATGCCTAGCAAATTATAGATTTAAAATGTATTAAAAGAAGTAATGCTGTTTGAGTTCACCTCAATTGCAAAATCACTGATTGAGCTTGAGAAAAAATTGCAACCAATGAGCGAAAGCCTGGGTGTAGAAGGCCGAAATTTTTAAACAACTTGTGCTGCTAAGGGAAAAATCTCTAAGGAACTTTTCGATTTGAAAAAATCTTATACCTGCAAACAATCATGAATTAGTAAATCTTCTTTTCTACCCTCTTTGTGTTTGGTCATTAGTTCTAGCCAAAATTAAAGGCAAAATTCATAAGTTTGGAGTTTTTCTTGTGTCTGTACCACTTTTATGGTAATGCATGTGTAGTGAAAATTAAGAAACTGTCAAGCAACTTTTGGTACTACAATTTAAGTTAAGATTTCCAAGAATAAGGAACTCTTGGAGTTAGGTCTTGAGTTACGTTCCTTGGTTCTATCTGGTTGAGCAGTCAAAATATTCATGGTAGCAACATAACAGGAACAGATATCAATGATAACAAGAACTATAATATTAATAACAACATAACTCGCCTTCAACTCAATGAAATGACTTCAACGTTTCTTTGGATGACATATCAATACGGCAGTTGAGCAAGATCTGTGATGAGCACGGTCAAGCTATGCAAACTGAATGAAATGCAATGCGACTGTGGTTTTTGGTCGATTCCACAAATTTAAGAAGATATGTCAAAATCCTAGTAAGAAGCCCTTTGTATCCTGTTCAATTGAGAACATCACTTCATAGAATACTTGATTGTGAATCAAATACAAGGGAGCCATGAAAGACAATTGGCATGTAGCTTGACTTCGAGGAACGAGCGTCCCCAATAAGAGTCGTGACAAAACTACATTTTGCCTTTGTTAACAACGGGCAGTAAAATCATTTTCGGGTCCCATCTGCTAGAAACAGAATAGTCTGCATCCAACAACAGAAGGGTTCTGTGAAAATTCGTCTTTTTGAAATAACATTGAATGTGTACCTTGCAATATCGAATCCTGGGTTGCCTTGCAATCTTACTTTCTAGTTTCAAGCTAGCATCTTTTTGGATGTGTTGAAAATAGAAATGAAAAATTGAAAGCTAAAATATATAAATTTTTCACTCGAATGAAGCGGACGGAATGAGCTTTTAGTGCACATAAACGCTCTCCAACTTAAACAGTACAAAGAATTAGAAACTGGGAGCTTCAAGTAGTTAAATTCAATGATTGAATAATTGTTGCCTAAAGATAGTTTTAATCTTAGCTTAAAGACTTCTTCTTTTGTAATAAGTGGTGGTTGGAATCACTGATCGCCATACAAGACATAAACATTCTGGGTTATTCCCTTTGAGCATTGTTTTCTTCTAGCCATATTATATGAATCCTTATGAACGATTCAAGTTAGTTCTTGTATAGCCATCGGCAAATGTAGCCAGATATCGTGTAACGAGGCAGATTTTATGTATAGATGAGGAAATCTTTGTAATGCTTTCGGATAATTTAAAGGAATTAAGAGCGAAAAATGCCTATTTTCTGGTACATTTATCTCTGTAACGTAAGGTACAAAAATTTTCAGCTTTGTCCTCGTAAGTAAATCATAGTCCTATGTCTCACACAGCGATGTGCTCAGAGGGGTGTCACGCCCACCAATATGTTTCAAATTACAAGAAAGTTGGTCAAACGTTGACAATGATGCAAGAGCGTTCGTAGCAGTGTTTTTCCGTTACCTTTTTCTTAGTAGCAATAGTTGGTCAAGTGGTCAAAAACGTCCCCCCCCCCAAAGAATAGTGTCTCGGCACATCCCTGGTCTCAAAAAGGCACATGGCCTTCCATTCAGGAGAAAGACAGGGTGATAGATATCCACTGAATGAACTGAAGTGTCCTTTCAAACAATTAACTATACATATGCATTTATACATTAAAAAGCATGCAACAAAATATGGATGTAGCGTTAACTGACTCCTTTTGTTCAATACTTGGGCTTTTTGGCTCAGATGTTGTCACCATAAACACGGCCGCCGAGAGAATTCAGAGGCCCATGGGCAAAAGAGAAGTCAGGGGCGCCCTGCGAGCGAAGCGAGCAGAAACTTCTCAAGGTCTAGAAATTAACTTTGGAAAATTACTGCTGGTTTACTTTATGAGGCCCCCAGACCTTTAAGCATTGGGTGTTTTGAGGCCCCTTGGAGCTTGTGGCCCTGGGGCAATTTGCCCTCTGCCCCCTTCTCTGTTGCCCTGACCATAAGTGGCAAAATTTTACTGTTTTGTTCATATATGGTGGTCTGACTGCAGAGAAATGACCTCTTCTTAATATTCTGCCTCTAACGACATTTCAATTTACGAAGAAATTGACAAATGATGAAAACCGAGGTGGGCTTACACTTCCTCCTTATTGGATTGGATATGCTCTTAACAACCACCCAGAAGTTTGGATTAAAGCAACCTAATTGTTGCTTGGAGCGTTTGCTTGAGTTCATTAATTGCAATTTAAGAAGAGTTGAACAATGAATGGGCAGTTGGAACTCAAAAGCATAATCGGTTGTTTGGAAACAGCTGTGGGAGTATGCATATATCCTTATTAAATGGCATTTGAAACCAAAATCTCTTATTTTCAAGATAGCTAATGACAACCAAATCCGATATGTGCAATCAACAAATGGAAAAATCCTTCACATGCAGCATCCTTCACATGTAGGGTTATTCACACGGTAAGCAGAGGTGAACATTCATAACTTTGGTTTCAATCAAATCAAAACGCTGAAGTAAATTGTTATTTGAATATAATGAAAGAAAAAGCATCCCTATCTGATCTATAACAAAATACTGCCCTATATCTTCTGTTGCTTCAAAAAAAGCTTTTCTTTTGTTTGGGTGATTCTTATCTACATCTATCCTCGCTTACTCTATTTCCTAAGGAATTGATTAAACTTCAAGCCTGTTTCAATTCAGTTGACCTTGTCAAGACACATATGAATCAAATATTGTCTAGGCCACTCTTTGACCTCGGGCCAGATGAATAATGATCACGTCAGCCCTATAGTAAAAGCTCGTTTTCAAGAATGTGGACATTTAACAAATATGGCAGATCTACGTGTCAGATCCACTGAAGGAAGCTGTATACATTAGAATAACTTATCCTGCTAAATCCGCTTTCTAAAAGCTGTTTTCTTTACATGAATACCAACGTTGAAGATGATGACATATCCCTCAAGGTGTGCAACTGGTTGGCAATAAGCATGTAAATACACCATTTTTTATAAGAAAGCTTTTTCGGCCCAGTACTTAAACTTTCGCAGCATTTGGAAATCATGGCAGCCACAGGAGATGTAAACTTAATTTAGTTCTTAGTTTGCTTGATAGAAAAAAACTAGCTAAGAAAGTCTTTTTCTATCAAGCAAACTAAAAACTAAATTAAATTTACATTTCCTGTTGCTGCCATAGATGGAAAGGACATCTTGTCGGCGAGTTCCGTCTACGAAAACCACTTGCAATAATTATACAATACAATTTCCACAATTAAACTAAAATCAAAACAAACAGCAAAAATCAACCTCAACCAGGTGTCTCAAAAAAGACTCCCACACCTCAAACCACCTGTAAAGGAGGAGGATTCTTTGAACTCTAATTTTTGCGCAATGATTTTAGTAGAAGTGAAAACGCACCGTGTACACTTGAAATGATGAAAATTCGTTGTAAACAACAAATGTTAAATTGTTAGAATGCAACCAACATAGGCGACGACTGCGTGAAATATATTATACATAATGACAAAGTGCATTCACGGTAGGCAATTCTCTAACCTTTATAATTTAAACCTCCCCACTCCCCCCTCCCCGAGAAAATCAAAAGTCGGCACCTACGACAACCAACATAACATGTATAACATTTTCTACACAAAAGCATCAAATTTTAAATATGCACACACACTAAACATATGACTTTCTTTCATATAACTTTCTTTGGTCTTGAAAATCCAGTACTGAACTTTCTTAACTTTTTGATCAGCTGAATTCTACTTTCTTATAAACCACTTTCTTATAAAAAACGCGTGTTCCTTTCATTAATACTACATATGAGTGATAACTGATATGAGGAAAGTATTGACATTCTATTTGCTGTCATTCATACAAAGCTTCAGAAACTGAGTAGTACTATAATTCTACCTTGCCACCTCAGGAATCAAATTCTCTTATAAATAATTATGACAACTGGGAAGGAGCAACGGATGTTTAGTAGAAATAAAGAATGAATGGGTTTTAACTCAAAACTGACGAAAGCATAGATCGCCAGCAGCTCCTCCTGCCCTTGAGTGGTCTCATGCTTTTTCAAGAGTATGAAAAATATTCTTGTATGGACATTGCGGAGGAAGTTGAACGAAAAACAGGTAAAGATTAAGTTTTTTGGTAAACAAGTTCATTATTGGTGCTATGGTAGATTGTCACATTGAAGGAGGTAGATGTTAATGATATGGAAACAAATAAACAAATGAGTCCGAAAGCTTTTTCAAAGCAGTTACGTGATATGGCTTTCATCCTTAAAGCTTGCGGGGTGAGTGGCCAACCGGCCCAGCCAGTTCCATTAGCTTAACTGAAGTTAAGCATGGCTGTGTACGGTCAGAAACTGGATAGGTGACATTTCAACTGAACGACCAAAACAGCTCACTCTGCCGTCCTTCGAAAGGGACGTTAAATCAGGGGTCCCATGCCTGGATACGGCATGCATAGTAGGCCTAAATTAGCTGAATAAGCCAGGTACAACAGCCTACTCAAAATAAAGTGAACAAAAACAGCAACAACAACAACAATATAGCATAAATAGCACTACGTCACTGTATCTTGCCAAGGGCATTTTGTTATCCTTCCTGAAGTTGTACAAAAATATAATATATCAGGATGCTATATAAATCTCTGCATCAGCTGACACGCTATAATCTAAAGCTCTAACCAAATGATTGCAAATGGAAATAAAACTGTGTGAGATAATTACTATCATACCATCCGTCATTTTCTCATCTCTACCTCAACCCAAACAAGACATTAATGTAATTAAGTACTCACAGATAAACTACATATGGGGTGCAATAAACGTCCTTTTTAATCAGAAAGCTTTTTTGATCCAGCACTGAAAATTTCTAAGCTTTTTCAAGATTTCCGTAGCACAACTTTCATAATACGAACGTTAGCAAAAGGCTGCTGAGTTCCGATGTATTTCGCATGAACTTTAGAGAATAATGTAATAAGCTCTACTTGCACTTGAAAAAATGATAAATAACTAAATGTAAAGTGTTAAAGAAAAGTGTGCACAGCACATCTAAATATATTTACGAAGTTTCTTGGAATTTTAGCCCATACAAATCGATTGACTTTCTTTGCCTCAGAAATCCAGCATTAAACTTTCTTGACTGTTTGAGCATTCGAGTACGACTTTCTTACAGACCACTTTCTGAATTAGGTAGAAGTAATGACGACCTACTTCCAGTCATTTCCTAGATAACAAACATTTTCTCGAAGAAAATAAGAAGTAAAGTTTTCCAATTTTGCATCGGCACAGTAAACCTTGTCACCTTGTTTACTTGGTAGGAAATGACATATATGATTTTGAAGAGGGAAAAATCTTTTTGTAGCATATACCCCGTATAAATGTATCTTGGTTCTGTTATTTGCACAAACATAAAAGTCTAAACAGCATTAAAATTAACAATAACTAAATGTCTTACTAAGAAAGAGCTCCTAAGAAGACATCGAAAGTACGTAAATGGTCTGTTGGTGCTACAGAACTTTACCACAGTTGCCGCTTTTTTGTGCTGTGATAAAGTTCTGTAGTACTAAGAAGACATCCTAAGAAGGACCTCCTAAAAAAGCCTAATACATAATTTTTCTTCTGAGTTTATACACAGGGATACAATTATGAAGACGAAACAGAAAATTTTGACTCACCAATTGTGCTCTCTAATTCTCAGCAATGAATGTCCAATGAGTAGCTTCGCCTGATCTGAAATGAAATTTTGACAATCGTTTACATATAACTCTAAAGAATTAAGCTTATCTTCCCGCAAAACACAAATCGTTCGTGAGCAATAAATCAATCAAAAATATCTTTACGCTTATCTTCATTATGTTCAACCATCAAAGTACAGGGTATTCAAAAATAGACTATCTCAGCTTTCTTCTCACAAGTTCTCCGCGCTTTCAATTATACCAAGACTCCGAAAGTACAAAATCTGTACACTACTATGAGAAGGCCATGCATTCGCAAGAACAATTTTGTTCAAATTAGGTACAAAACTAAGCAATTACTCATCCCCATTCAAAAATAGGATTCCTAACCCCTAGATATTTAGATTAGGCAAGTGTTCCAAAAGAGGGGCAGGTAGGTGCGTTTATATGAATGGCATTTCCCAATAACTAAGAAGCAATGTGTTTTATCCGGAGACCACTAATCGAATCTTTTTTAACGTCTAATTAGAGTATTTAATTGGACTTAGAGCTTTTGGATGAGAAATTTACCCAATGTAACCTCGTCATACTTCCATTCAACTGCATAAAGACTCTAAAACATTTCAAATACCAAAGTAATATACAGATATTAAAACTGAGCAGAGATTTTGAACTTTACAATACAGTCAAGCATTAGCATGATCTATCGTTATAAAGACAGAATGAAGAAGTAAAGTTTTTGATCTAGTAAGCTGTGCTAGTCAGGATGGGCAGGTTTTGAAATTCTCTTCTGTGTTTGTGCTACCTCAAGCACTGACCAATGTAATTATCCTAAATTTGAGCTCAATATACGGAGACTTGCTATGTATAATCACATGTGCTGTTGACTATGGACCACCTTAGAGTAATAAGAGATTTGCAAACATTTCTTGTACGGGTAATGTAATTCAATGAAATATAACAAAGCATGGCTTGTTGTGATAAAGACATAGGTATATCTTAATTCAACAGCTTTATCTCCATGCGAGTATTGTTAAATCTTTGTAACAACATTGCTAAAAGTGAAATGTGTATACGTAATATCTAATATAAACAGGATATGGTAAATCCAGCATGGCAAAAAACTAATTAAAAGAAACTTTGTTTCTTTACCACCATCATTCAATTAATCTAATTTTTGGCTATCTTTCCATAACTGCTATGTTTCTGAAGCTATGCGGTAATTTGCAATTAGAAATTACTTAGAATTTCTCTTGCAGAACCACCTTCAAGTGTGAGAGTAAGTATAGGGGGCATGAGTGTGGCCAGAAGGGAGAGGGCTACATTTAGCCTAAAATGCGGAAAAAATCACGTCTATCGTAAATTATTCAACGACAGTTTTATTGTAGCAATTTAGAACGTTCAGAAGTTGGGGAAGTCCTAGCAATAGCCTGCTAGGGAGGAAGGATCTCATTCTCCAATGCACTTCTTCCATACTACTTGACCACACAGAGCAACTTCTATCCCTTCTTCACTTCTTTTGGGCAGTTACAAATTTCGCATTGCAACGCCTAGTGCAAAGTCATAAAAAAAGTGTTTTGCAAATTCCACGCAGTCCCACCCTGGAGCACCTACCCATGGAATTGAATCGCGCCAGAATTAACTGCATGTTTATATTACTTGCAAACTGTAGTGGCAATAGGATCTGACCAAAAGTGATGTTGTCAGAAGAGACATTTGGCAACATTCGGCTCTTCTCAATATGAAACTGCAGACCAATTGACAGGGACGCCAGAGAGAAGAGCAAATGACTTCATTATGGGGAGCAGGAGGAGTACTAGTGTTCTTTTTGAAACGTAATGGCTTGCTTTCCAAACGTTAATGTGATACAACGGAGATCAACTAAGCTTTCTAGATCAGCATAATCTGACTATAAAAGAGAAATATTTCTATGACTCTGAAACCAGGGAAGAAGAATTGAAATAAAAGCTTATCAACTATATCATGTTGATCAAAAGCTTTTGCTTAACCTACTGTCAATGAAAAGAATCAATTTACAGTTCCCTTTTCCACACTATAGTTGTAGATAAGAGAACCTTCGCAGCCTAAGGGGATCAGAAAGTACTACTGATTCATCCTTGTGGCGACACCTCCTGGCTTCAGTATCGATAAAGATATAAACATTCTGCTCATTTTCGAAACTATTCATCAATTCCACCACATAGAAGAACTATGCGTGAATAATCTTTCTGTTCATTTTGGTGTATGCTTCAGAAACACGCCCATGAATACGTAGAATACTTTACTAGAGAGTTTACGCAACACGACGCGCCAGCTGACGACGAGCCAAAGAAGTCTAGAAACGAGCGCGGACACGCCATCCTCTCGCAAGCTTTGGCGCGAACCTGAATATCGCGCTAGTTTCTAGACTCCTATGGCTCGTCATGAGCAGACGAGTCGTGTTGCGTAAACTCTCTACTATCGTAAATGATGTCTTCGGGAAAGAGTTCATCCCAAGACCCTGGATATATTAGACTAGCATTCAAATGATTCACCGAGGCTAATAAAAAAAATCATGTCACAGGCCTTTTAAATGAAAAAGAAGATTGATGATTTACATACTTTTCTAATAAGAAAGCAGTTTACACGTTTTTTTTAAAGAAACCTACCTCAAGACCTAGTACTAAAAGTTTCTTAATTTTTGGCCACATTTTAGTTCTAAAAGTTTCTTAAAAGGGAATTAAATTGCTGTGAAAGCATACACACACCGTGAATGTAGCAAACAATTTGTCCTATAACAAAAAAATACGTCAGTATGAATTAAATTCTATCTAAAGCAATGTCATATTCGCATTGTTTTGGTACAGTTTTATGTTGAACCAAGTAACGATTTCAATGTGCTATTTGCTTTAAGTTTCTTAGCTCTCTCCTTGTAGTCCTAAAAATTTCTTAAATTTTAGGCTGTCTAGTATTAGGTAGCTTATAAAATGGCTTCTTCTTAAAAAAACTGTGTATAAGCCAGTAATAGTCAGCTGTTCAAAAAGCTAAGAAAATTCAGTACTGGATTTTTGAGACTTCAGAAAGCTTACAGATGTGCATGTATTCAAAATTCAATCTTTCTGTGCACAGAATGTTATACATGCTACGTTGCCTGCCCTCAAACTGTTTAACTTCTGCGTTAAGGTTTATCACCGTTTCGGGCGTACATGGAACTTTTTCGCTTTCCAATAATGTGCTGGCACAAAATATCAGAAGCCAAAAACTCTTCCTTAGAAAATCTTAAGAAAGTTCTGATACTGGAATCGTGAATAAGTTAAGAAAGTTTTAGTACAGGGCCAAAAAACTATCTTAAAAAACAAAAAACGTGTATTCCGTTTATATTCTCTTAGGCACTATATCTTCTTAACCTTGCTCCATGCTCATCCTTAGCTTTTGCCCCTCGCTTGACACTATTAGTAATCTCGTTTCTATTAGTAATCTCGTTTCTATTGGTAATCTCGTTTCTATTAATAATCTCGTTTCTATTTGACACTGACTTAGCAACAAAGGACAAAGGGTCATGTAATTTGGTGCATGGTGGACGTAAAACAATTTGCATTATATCAAGAAATATTGTGATCCTCTGTCCATGATTTAAAACCTATTAGTATCATCTGACTTCCAATCATGGATCCTAAAGTAAGCCATGACGCATCTGATGATCCCATAAAAATTAACAGATTTTCTCATTTAGTAATTTTACTTTTAGGGCGTGCTTTAAATCTAGGTCATGAAATAGCATGAAAGCAGACAAATGACGACAAGGAATTTGTAATTGGTGATAAGAGCAAGTTGGTATTCTAGCCAAGGACTGTCCAGGACAAGAAGGTTCACTAAGAAAAAGAAACGCATGGGGAAGAATCGAATACGATCAGAAACTCCTCAGGAATATGCATATAATCTGTATACAATTTTGCATACAAGGCAAGACTAGCAGAGGAGAAAAGCCCCTAAGAAACGACCCAGCTACTGAAAAAAGCAAAAGTATTGCAACCAGCTACTGAAAAATCATTAATATTTTGCACGTGTGTCGTGGAGGGAGGGAGGGAGGGAGGGAGGTCTAGGGGGCTTAGTCCCCTTCTTAAAATTAAGACAAATTTTGGGTGTACTGAGCCCCCTCTATGGATTATATCTTAGGCTAGAAAAGTTCTTAACAATGTATTTGCCAAAGGAGAGGGGAGGAAAGGTACGCTACTATCAATAAAAGAAGAATGCTGCAACCTTATGTTGGCTTCCTTTTCCTTTTGTTGCTTTCACACCACAATAGTTGCAAGTAAATTAAAGTTCAAAAATGGGAGTAGCTAAAGGTGTGGTCAATGTATTTCGGACAACACAGCCCCCCTTCTTACAGTATTAGGACGGCAACCCTGGTAGGAAGCGTAATTATGGTACAAAACAAACAAACAAAAGGGGGTGTGGCTTTGTGAGCTGCAATGGGGTGCTTTATGTATACAATTGTTAAAAGTAAGGAGAGGCGCGTGTTCGCTATGCTTTCTTGCTCCAATAACTATGACAAAACATAATGTTCCCTAAATGCAACCAGCATCTCTAGTACCAAAGAAATTGTTTTAAATAGTTTTCAAAGACAGTCCACCTGTGGGAAGGAGCTCTAACACAGCCTCGAAGTCGTTCCATCCCAAATGCATTGGTCAAACGTTAGGCAAGCTTATCGCTACTCTGAGCCGTAGAAATGCATTGCATATTCTCAATGCTTCGCATTCTTCTGTTTACAAGAGTGTTAATCGGGTTTGCGAGGAAGATTTTGCAAAATGCATTATATGAATAAGATTACCAACGATACTAAGGACTAATTAAAAATTGGGCGGGGTGGTGTATAGACGCAAAAATCCCTTCAATGACCAAATAAGCATAGGAATTTTCATAATCAACTTTTGTACTTTTCTAAGTTCTGCTGGTTTCTTTTCAAAAATGAAATTAGTACGTAAAAGGCGATGCAAAGTTCTACAGTTTGTTGAAGGGCAGCTACAATGTTTCAAGCTGAAAGTCCTACCACAGAGCCTTATGATAGGCTGATTAAATAGCCGCAAAAAAGAATGGACAGGCTTTGCGTTGCTCCAGTTTTAATGCTTCACATTGGTATCTATGTTTTGTTTCTATGAGTTCAGGGATCCAGATAGTTTTGTAATTAGCATCGTTCTTATTTATTGCCACTTACGTTATAATGATTGTCATTTAAGTACTACGTTTAAGCTTTGTATTTTCTATCCATAACACAAAATTCCCTATTACGTTATGTAGGCCTCTTATGAAAAACATTTAAATCAAATGATGTGATGTACGCGTAAAAAAATAGTAGCATTATTATTATTATTATTACTCAAAAATATAGGAAACTGGTGCAGCAACTAAAATCGGTTATGAGAAGGTTAATTTAGTAATTCTCTCGATAAGCGCTTTGGGCATATATGACAAGAGCACTGCTTAATTTATTGACATGATGAAAATGTTGAAATTTGACAAAAGAACGACAAACTACACCATTAAGAAAATTACCCACATTGCTATCCGAACGTCATATTATATCTTCTGTAGACGGAACAAAGAATGGACAGATCCTGAACTTATGGCATTGTAATACGCCTGTGTTGATGTTATTTTTCTTTTCACCAAGTAGCCATTGTAAGCTACCTAATATCTAGCGAGGTATACAATTTTTGTAGTTAAATGTTGTATTAATTATATGAAGTTTCCATTTAGTTGCATTTCTTTTCTGTTTTGCTATTTTGTTGTTGTATACTTTATTTTGAGTAGGCTGTTATACCTAGCTTATTCAGCTAATTTAGGCCTACTATGCATGCCGCATTCAGGCATGGGACCCCTAGTTTAACGTCCCTTCCGAAGGACGGAACCATAAACTGTAACCTTTCCACTACACACTTTTTTAAAAGAATGCCTGACTTTTCGCTGAGCCTTAGTATTCATAAACCTTCCTGGTTTCGAGCCTAAGATTATTCTTAAATTATTGTTGAGTTTCAAAGGTGTAACTTCATCTAAAAATCAAAGGAATATATTCAAATCTTTGATAATGTCCCATTTCATCATAAGACAAAACATAAGCGGAACAGAAAATAAATATTGTATCAATAGTGCAAAAGTTAATCTAAAAACAGTACTACACTCAGAAATCACAAAAATTCTCAATCTTGATTGTGCTTGAGACTTATATCACTCCCAAAGTCTTCTTAAATGTTAACGATTCTGAGCCTTATTCTTTATTTTTGTAAAAAAGTGCGCATAAAATTGCCAAGAAAACTAACCGAATGTGGACTACTTATGAACATAGAGAGGGGTGCAATTTCATATGTAATCCTTTTTGAGTACTATGATACTTTTATATTACAACAATCCAGAATAGAATTTACAAAAACATGGGAAATATTCGGGATAATTTTATGCCTTCGATGTATAACTACTGGACACTAATCTACTACTTACTAACAATCTAGATAGATATAAATTTATGTTGTGCAATAGCTGTATAGTTATGAGAATATGTTAAGTATAAATTGCATGAACGTACTGTGTACAAGAGAACATCAATAAGTTGCCATTTTGAGGTATGTCCATAATGCAGTCAACCACTAGTGCAACAACTGATTTACGTTGCTATCAGCGGAGCATTAAATATCTATTGATCAAACTTCCGTAGCATCGAATTATCACCTTTCATGGTGAATGAGGCATAAAAATCATTGAAAAACATACCCATCATAGCTACGAGTCTATTCTGTAAGTATCTGAAGATATTGAGTATCATTTCAGGAGAGAAAGACGACAAAATAACGTAAATAGGATAATTTCCTTTCCACCTCAAAGCTAGATTGTGACTATGGGATTCTTAATGAGTTTTAATGACATCAACCTACCTCATATCAATAAACAAGAAGTCAATTAGGCATTTAAAATGCTGATGATTACAAAACCAGGATTAAAAATGGGAAAATAATCGGAATTTTAAGTGTGCTACTTCCTGGAAGGTTCTAATTGGATTGTGGGCAAATATCTTAGCAGTAAGAAGTCAAGCAAGTCACTTGCTTACCAATGTTGCGTTCACAAAGTACAGTAGAAACCCGCATAAAATAAGCTATTTTTATAAGAAACTTGAGGCTGAAATTTCGTTGCTTGAACCCCTTAAATAAGAGCCCCAAAGAGGCCGAAATGGGTATGGTTCTTATATAATGGATTTAATGCTGTTGATCTAACTATTAATGAGTAGAAAGTTTCATAGGCTGTCTGCAGTGGTGATTTCTAAACATTTTTAACAAGGGGGGCTCTAAGCACAACCACGCCCATAGTGTGGGTGTGGCCCAGCTACAACCACGCCCATGTTTTCAAAGATGGAAACATGATAATTTAGTTTAATACTGATATAGTATAGTCAACAATAAGAAATGCCTCAATAGCCATATAGCAGTGCACAATTGATCAAAGCACTTTGGAAGCAAGGACAATAAACTCTGAAAAGCCAAGCCAATGCAAGAGATTTAGGGGGCTGAGCCCCCAAAATGAGCAGAAATGTTAACAAGGGGGGCTCCGCCCCCCTGAGCCCCCTGGAAATCACCCCTGGCTGTTAGTGCTTTTCAAGTTGCACAACATATGGCATGATTATTTATTATACAAGAATTTTGATCTTAAAGTGTTCTCAAGAATTATCAAAAATTCACGAGCTGAAAGCAGAGTGAATGCATTAAAGCATGTGGTGTATATAAGACCCATGTTAAGTACCTTACAGCTGGAATTAAGAAGACCAATCCGCTAATTAAGAAACTATCCACGCTGCTCAGGAAAAACCTAGGTTCTTTTATGTAGGCTTTCACTGTACTGGATCCACTGTAAACAAGGTGCTCCTTTCCAAGCAGATTTAAAATTATTGAGAATGTTTAAAATTAGTGTCGATTTCAGGTAGAAAAGTGCATTAGTTCACTTTTACTAGTACGAACATAAAGCCAGTTACAGCCCGCAGGAAAAAATTTTGAGGCCCCACCTTGATAGAGACCATTAAGGCTATTTGAGGATCATTTTGTATTGTTTGTGGAATCCCTTGTGCGCGGCCCAGCTTCACCCAAACTCTGCCTCCAGAGCGCTCTCATGTATTACTATTTCTCTCACTTGACGTTGGCTACAAAACCAAAACTGCAATTGCTAGTTGGAGCCAACTATTTACAAAAAATTGCATTTGTAGTTTGGTTCGGTTGGTTCGAAGATTTTTCTTGCCACAATGAAGACATCTCGATGGCAATTGTGTTTGAGATGTCGGTGCTATACTTCTATAGCACATCAAAGTGAGAAAATCAGCATTTTAAATTTCAGTTGCGCTTTATTACTCATATTAATACCAAGTCCTATAGGTCTACATTTAGTATGCAAGGAACTTCTTAATTATTTTTGAGTGCGTTATTCTGCAAAGCAGCTGGTTTAGCTGAAATTCTTTGATTGTTCACCTGTATAAATACTTGAAAATGACATGAAAATGGTACAAGTGTAGTGCAACCTTGAGGGGATTACTTTTCTGTCCACGTTAATGACTTTCCTTGAATGCAAATATTGCAAACAAATTAGAGCGAGTGAGAAATCCTTCTTTGTAAAGCATTCTTTATTTGGTGACATGGCCTGCACTTGTCTATAATTCAAAAAGATTGTTGATAAGGACTACAAAGAATTTGATTTATGACGACAGTGGAATCAGTATCTCTATTCTGTGGTATTGGACTATGGGTGGGCGAAATTGATGCAGCCTTCAGACTTTTCAAGTCGACACAAATTTTAGTGAAGAATGGCGAATAAGAGAAGCAAAAGCGTCCTCTAAAACTCCTGGATGTCTCTCTTGAATAGCTAAACGAACTAGTGACAAAATCAGAAAGCACATTTGTAAAAAAATAAAAGGTGGATACCCTCCAATAGCCCCATAGCCTCGACCAGAAGAGACACTTGTGTCTGGCATTTGCTAAAAAGCAAAGGTAGTCCGGTTATCCGTCGAAGTAATGATTGTTCGGTTTAGACTAATGCATGTCGGGTAATCAAACACTCTGCTAAAAAATGAAACAGAGCTCTTTTCGGGACATAAACATGTGCACATAAAAACGAAAATGCAAAAATATCACATGGAAGAATCCGGCCTTCTTTCTTAAGACGCGGACTCATTTTGCATTCAACTCCAGAGCATGCCTACATGGAAATGGAAATTAAGGAATACCAACAAGAATATGGTATCTGGATACGAAAATATTAGATGACGATGCTCATTGAAGAATGTTAGATAAGAAATCAAAACAGCCTTTCATGAATCATAACGAAGTTGATTTGAAATCAATAAAAGATGTAAGACGGATTAAGGTGAGGCATGATCTCATTTACTTAAAAAAAATACTATGAAATTTCGGAGCCAAGTCATGAAGTATAACCAACACGGCGCGGAACATCAAAGGGAAGAGGAGATAACGATCAAATTGAATAAGTGAAATAAATAACGAATAATCCATACATTCTGAAACGAAAGAAATTCTCTTGTTTTCAGCTTGGCGCGGTTGTTAGAGAGAGCATCTTAAATTCTTGCGAATAAAGTTCAAACTCTCTAATAATCCTAATGAATATTTACAGTGTTTTTCTTGCATACTAGTCTATGATCTTTTCCTATCCTTGCAGATAACAGGAAAACCGAAAATTAGTATCTAGAGAAGGCCATAAAACCTTCATCATTCACTGACGTAAACACAGTTAATGTCAAAGTTTTAGGACCATAGACTTAGGAACTGGGGGCACAGGGGTACATGCCCCCGTCCATATTTACAAAGTTTCATAAGTTTTTGTCAAGAACACCCATCTCAATTGCCTTGCCAAATCGTACCCACTGATTTCCAAAAGGACTAGGCCGATCCTCAGCTATTTGAAATTTGAGACATAAAAGAAACAGAAAGTGATATTGTCAGTTATGCCCTAAAACATGACGCTTTCACTATTTTACAACATTCTTCGCCTAAACTCAATTTTTAATTAAGGCAGAAATCCATTTGCATGGTAAGAGAGAGCATCATTTAGATATCCTTACTGCTTGCGTCTGATATCCTAGCGCTGGTTGTTTTCTTACTCTTAACAGACCATTGCTAATTGGCAGAGAATGAAAAGAACCAAATTCCATGCTTTACATGCATAAGCTCTTTTGTATCCATAATTCAGCAAGTGGCAAACAATAAAGAGGGTACGAGGGATACCGAACGCTTGTTGAATTGATAAGGAATAATGCCTCGTTTGCCTCTTCTTCATAATACTAAAAAAGTTAACCACCATGCCCTAATTTCCTTGCAGTTTGGAGGGAAGAGCATACAAAGACTAAAATAAATATTTTCTTTTTGGAAGTAAAAAATGGCAGAATGAGAATGGATAGTGACAAAGAGAAGAGAGAAGTGGTCTGGAGATGAATCCTAGGGGTGATCTTCAGCTTCACGTTAAACTTCAGAGTGAGGGACCTCGAGGGTACCGTTGATTTTCAACAGTAAATTGATATCTGTTGCCGGCCTAATTGTGTTTCCCAATTTTCGTACATGAAGAAAGAGTGCAATGTAACACAAAACGAGACTTAAGGAGGTACTGATAAATCTATGACACCTTATGCTAGCAGTACATAGTAATGAGATATCGTCTGAAATTCCCTTCTTAAAAAGGAAGGACAGAAGCCTTATCGAAGACTAACCAGTAGAATGGATGGGCGTTCAGTTACACAAAATGAATTAAAAAACTAAACAAGAAATGACACGAAAATTCCCTGGATAAAACCAAATCCCAAAAAGTGATCCAAACTAAACACGCTTTGATAGAATGAAAGGAACGGCCTGGATTTTCTCATTATTTCAAAACTCAGACAAAATCAGATTCTGCAGATTGGGAAATCCTAAAAGATCAATACAACAATGAGTAGATAGTTTGTCAGGTCAGTTACCATCGTGGCTTATAAAGGCCAAAATTTGAGTACTTTTTGGAAATTGAAATGACTGCGGTACACCGGTTATTGATATAAAATTCATATTCATATTCCTGTGAAGAATGAACTCGCAGCTGTTACAGACTTTGATAGAACATGGAAAGTCTATTATCAATTCTTATGCATCACCCACCTAATGGTAGCTTTCTATTGACGATCTATTCATATCTATGGAAAGGTTAATACTTCACTGTGGAGGCCAACAAGCCACAAAACTATGCATAGAGGGAACTTGCGCAGTGGCGGTGCCACAGGGGACTGGGGTGGCGCATCCCCATACTCTCCAAGATCGATCTACGAATTCGCCGAAAATCGGTGAGAAAATGTTAGGGGTGGGGATAGATTCCCCCTTATCTGTGGTGGCTGGCACAGCTCCTTCACTATTGACTCCCATTTCCAGTGGTGTAACAAGAGACATTCGGGGTCCTTCGGAATTCAGTTGCATCGGGGCCCCCACCCTAATTTTCACCCCAAATAATACAAAAAACTTGTCTCTTGAAAACTTCTGGGGGCCCCTTCTGGGTCTAAAAAGCTTGGTGGCCCTTAGGAGCTGTTCCAATCCTAATCTATGTCGGTTACGTCACTGCCCATCTCCCAAGGAATGGTCAGTTTATCGAGTTAGATTATAAAATTTTTGGAAATAAATGGCTCCTACAATAACCAGCTTGTTTTGTAAATATAGAGGTATTAGCAGCAGCAGCAACAGCAGTAACAGCAGCACGTAGGTTAGTCAATAAGGGGGTAAACAGAACAAAGTTCTAGGCTCGGTTTCTGAAGGATCTTGTAAAATCTTTACTATCCATGGCATTAACTGCATACAAACTCTTTGACTAGCTTCAATAAATACATATAGTCTACACTTGTTTCCTTCTCATTAATAATTGATATCTTTCAAGGTTTAGGGCAAAACGCATATCGTGACACTATCACTTAAATATTCAAACATCCAATAAATCCTTGTGCCACTAGTTGAGGAATAGATACTAATCCGTCATGACAAGGACGAATGATTACCCAATTTTCAGTTTGGCTTTCTCACACTGAAAGGCAGTCATAAAGGAAAATTACTAGACGACATCACCCCCAAACTCCAAGGGTTGTACTCATTGAGGTCAGTGGTTGGTTTGCGTATTCAATACAGTCAACCCAAGGTCTTGACCTCTACAGCTTCCAGATGCTTGAAGATACAGTTCTATGTTGGAGATTATGTGACATTAATTCTGAAAGGCACTGCAGACAGTATTAAACCATACCACGGATTGCAGGCTTAGTTTGAGATTCTTCCTATGCACGTCTTGATATGCTGTTTTATAAGACTAAAAGGAATTCAATCAGCCAGAAACTGCCATTGCAGAATTGCCATCTCTTTATGCCCCTTTCATTTAATCATCCAAGTCCAATATCAGTTGATCAATGCAGAATTTCAATAGACTGCATCTTTCAAGCTTCATTTCCTACAAAATTCACTTGGAAAGACAATTAGATTCAGAATTATGACGTAAAACAGATGGATAAGCACAGAACTCCTTTACCTTGGCAATCGCATCAACTGACTTTCGGCCTTGACTACGCAGGGGCATTCGAGGGCTTTCATACCTATGGCACTGCAAACCACTAATGGGACCATGGGAGTGTATGGGGCGGGGTAAAAATCCATATTTTCTGGAACCATGGTGATTAACGCTCATCCAAAAATATCACAAAAACACTACAGTAGGAGTGGGTCTTCGCTCGCCCTTTTACCTTGCTGTTTTTGTAACCAAATGCTAAACACTATCATGTCGCTCTGAATACTCTATACGCAAGGTTCAATAAGTATAGTTGGATTTACATTCTTTCACACAGAAACTAATAGATTTTGGAGTTTCTCATTTGTACACTAATGATTTTTGTGCAGTTGTCTAGCTAGATAATGCATACCTCTATTTTCAAACAGGGCGTTTCCTTAAGATCTAAAGGGTGTGATCCAAAACAATTGTTGCCCAAGTAGTTCACTTTTGTTTGACATATTCTATGGGCGTAAGCTCACAAAACGTGCTCTCATAGCACAGTAAGTGCGTACTGTTGTACGGGAATAAATCTTGTTAACTTATTGCGATTTCACGTCACTAAATGTCTGCTGCTCAAAGAAATGGAAACACTCTTTGACAACAACAATCCAAAACCATCACCCAAAAAACTGAATCAAATACTGTTCTAGAAAATGCGACCCAAGTTGCACGAACAGACCATAGTAGGTCGACGTTGCTAGAATGCTGCTGCGTCTTACTCATCCGATAACGTTGAATTGAAAAACAAAGTCAAAGGTGAAACTACTTTGCTTGTATGCTAACCTAACGTTTGCCAATGTCCACAAATTTGCAGAAAGTCCCAATAGAGTCGTTTATGCTTGGCATTAGCTTAATTACAGAGTAAACCTCACCACAGAAAAAATGCTAATTGGCGGGCAAAAGATCAGTGGACATGAACTCTACTAAGACCTAGATTTAAAAACGCAAACGACTCCGTAGAAATTCAGAGTAGGTGAACCATGTTTACAAGATAGTTAATGAGAACAAAAGAATGTGGGGATTTCATAAATAACATCCTTTATAACTGTCAAGTTCACGGTTACAAGGAGTGTTTGGAAGACAGCTAAGCAGAATTGATCAAACAAGGATTCTTTTAGCATAGCGAATATAATGAAAGAACAAAGCAGACCGTGAGCGCTAAAGTGCTTCAACTTTAATCATAGTAAGAAATCGCAGTTACCTGACATTCAGCATTTGTCGGTGTGAGTACAATACGTCTGAAATTCTAACTGCAAATAGTGTACCAAGGTATGGCAGGTAGGCATTTGAGGCGGCCGTTCACATGCGAAACGAGCCAAATAGACAACTATCAGAAATGTGATATCGTCCCCAGCTGGATTGCTTTGTTTTTTATCAGCGCAAAGTCTACTGGATTTGTATGTTCACTTCGCGGAACGCTGCTCACATTAGCCTCAATGTCTGGAGAACACATCTCGCCTGCGCAGTAACTCAGATAAAAATCAAGCAACAGAGTAGATATGCTGTTGCTTGAAAGCTGCACGAATATAACCCGCAAACACCAATTGTAGATTAAATATAGTGTATAATAAGGAGAAACTACATAACTTTCTAGAGGAGCAAAGACAATGCAATTGGCATAAACTACCAAAATGAAATTAAGGCATGTAAAGCATGGCAGCTTAGTAATAGAATGAAAGTTCTATTGGAGCATAAGCCTGATTTGAAGATTAATTGCAAAGTACAAAATAAAACACAATGGTGATACTAAGTCTGTTTTTGAACCATGAACAGCTTGATCCATAGCTTTCATTGTACTCTGAGGATTTGGATCATGTGTAGTATAAATGGGAAGGGGAGGGTAGCTTCTTATTCCAGCATCATTGTAAGAAGGAGCATACCAAGGAAACATACTATGAGAAATTGACACAAAAATATACCTCAAGTCATATGAGATTTCATTTATACACTTTAAAGCTACTAAATGAATAAAGAAAGCAAATATCCTTAAATCACTCCATTACTTGTGTGTCAAACCAAATTCACACACATTTGAAAATTACTACACATACTTCAAACATGGTAAATGTTTGGTAATGAAAGTGCACACAAGAAATACTCAGAATGTCACTTGACATTACACTACATCTGATCCCACTTTTTCTTCTCTGCCATTTCCTTTTTTACCATATCTATTAATGGCATCAAGTAATGAACATCCTAAAAAATATGAATAAAAGTGCATCATCTGTATCAATGAATATTTGCAGATATTACCAAAAGATTATTAAAACAAAGAAAATTATCAAATATTGTTTAAAACTATGAGTTCATGGGCTGCAAAGAGTCATTGATAGCAAAAAATATCAAAAGCTTCATACTTCTTCTGGTTTTGTCCATTCTTCCTTTGGCAGAATCCTATGCTTCAGGGAGAGGTCCATTGCTCTTTTAATTCTAAAAATTCTCTCATATTTAGTATCATCATCTAATCGTGAAATTGCTTCAGTAACTTCTACCATGTCTTCATCAAGAAGGTCATCTGCTTTTAACCCTAAACGATGGAAAATTTGAAACAAAATTAAGCTTTCAGATTTCTCCAAAGTTATCAGTCAAATGCATGAAATATGACATTTTAGGACAGTAGTATAATTTTTCCTAATCCAATATAAATATTTTAAACAAAGTTTTGGATAACATTTCTGGTGAAACAATCTCAGAACAGATAGTTCTGGTTTGGTTATAAATGCAGCCTGGACTGCAGAAAATGGCATATTTCATCAGGATCTTGGGCATGCACAATGAAAACTTAAGGTATGTAAGCATGCACTCAGAAATTGTGCACTTGAAGTATGCATCTTGAAAAAAGACAATAGAACTGCATACTTTAAGTAAAATTCTGATTCCAGGTTCAGCAAAATGAGCTTTAATTTTTATATAAAGCTTGGACTCAAACTTGCATCTTACAAATATCAAAAATAGCATACCCATTTCCCACTCAGCTACATCTATGTTAAGGTGTGTAATTGGTTGTTGCAAAAACCTGGGCTGTACAGTTGCCATACTATGCAGCTTGACTAAGGTTTGGCAAGTGCACACTCAAGATATTCTGTCTCAAATGATACTACAAACTTGGAAATGGGTATGGCAGGGTGATGAAAGTTATGATAGCATATGGCTCTATGGTTTACTTTGAACTTCATATCAAATGACAGAGCACAAATAACAGAGACTAAAGAAATTGGTTTTAATTTGTAAGCCAAAAAATCAAGTGCACTTTTAAGGCCCATACAGATGGCCTAACATAAGATCTAGCATTTGGTCTAACATATGGTCTAGAATTTGGACTAACATATGGACTAGAATTTGGTCTAAAATGAGGTCTGGCATTTGTCTGATAGTCATATCAGGTGAAATGCCAGATCATTTGCACATCTTGTCTGAACATCTAACGCTGTGTTTGACCAAGATCAAACATTTAACAAACACTTTACTGCTCTAAATTTATTGGCTGAAAAGCTTGATCCTTTGCACTTATGCCTATCAATCAATGCTATGTGTGCACAACCACATTGGCCACTTCCCTACAGGCAACTTCCTTGTTATTTCGTTTATTGGCAACCAGTTCAAGCAGTGCAGCTGTTATTAGCACCTACTAAATGAACAATAAATGAATCTTTATGCAATTACAAAGAAATGACTGAGCCTGTCAAAAAATTCAATGATATTAATGAGAAAGAGTGAGGAAAGAACGCACAGAAATGAAGTTGAATGTCAGGCTAAATTTCAGGTGAAATGCACAATTTGTCTGCAAACTTGGTAAACATCAACAACTTATCAGACCAAAAGTTAGATCACATTTTTGACCAAATATTAGATAGTTTGCACAGGGCTTTATAACACACAACTGCATACCTAAACTTTTGCTAATGCATACACAAGATCTCATCAAAATCAACCATACTTTTGCAACCCAGCTTTGCAGTCTAGATTGCACCTTCTACAGAGAGGTACACACAGTAGTGCACCATGATATTTTTCATAAGTGGTGGATGTAAAATCATATTTTACTCAGGCCTTAAAATGAGCAAATGTTAGACAATTGATTGATCAAGCTCCTCAATTTATCAAGGTGCTTGATCAAGCTCCTACACTGTTTCTGTAGTGGTATACTGGTTGGAGTGTGGGCATGTACTCCCTTGAGAACACTATCTAAGGGCCCATAAAGCAGTATTCTAGAATATTCCTTGAGATCAAATAGGACTCCATTGACAAAGAGCTTATACAAAAGTAAATATGTGAAGCAGTATGTTAAGTTTAGTGCCATGACATAATGAAATTTGTTCTATGAACTTTGTCCATGATGTGACTCTATAAATGTGAACTTCTGATTTCAAGGGAGCAAGGGAAAGCACATCTGCTTATTGCTTCATAGATATTCAACAAGGATTCAGACAAAATCTTTCCCTTAATTAAATATCTTCAATATAAACAAATGATCAATTCTAGGAACTTGAATAATTAAGCCAGTAGAATTTGTGAACCAAGTGTGGAGGCACTTGAGTTCACTCAAGCACCTCTCATTTCAAAGCCTGGTTTTACTAATCAAAACTTTCATGATTTATTCAATGAAAGAACATTCCCTTTTTACTAATGTACCACACCATAAAAACCTGTGTATATGCTGCATGTTTGTTCCTAACTTTAGTTTCAAAAATTATGGTGCTTTCTTTCGATAGGCCTATTCAATAGAGTTCTAAAATTAGTTCAAATGTTGTAGAGCTTGACTACATTGAAAAGCCTCAAATTTTTTTCCTTTTTGGATACTATAAAGTTGGTGCATGGCCTATACATGTGGGGGGGCCTAAATGCAAGTTTTATGTTATTCTTTTAAGTATTCAAGTTTTGATTCCTAACAGGGTGTGTTGATCATAGAAAGGGCATTCTATTTTAAATGTTTCTTTAAGCATTCTTTTGATTGGGTCATGGCAAAGCAGGCCAATTATGTAATGACAAAATTCACTGGATACAAGTCTATAAACGAAATCACCAAAAGCTGACAGTGGGGCACACCCACACCTACTGCAAACTACGTCCTTTTAGCACTTCTAAACTAGTACCCTAGAATGCAAAGTATGTCATCTGCAAGCCTGGGATATTTTCTAGAAAAACAATCTTCACACCTTAAAAATAGGCATGGTGGAGTGTGCACTGAGTGTGGCAGGATACGTGTGAACAGATAGCCATGAATTCATACACTGCAAGCTTAAGCTTCACTTTCATATCTAACTTACAGTTCATTTAGCCTAGCTTAACACTAAGGTCAGAAATTTGAATAAAATGTAGAAATAGATTTTCTTTTTCTCCAGGTGCACAGATTTTCAGTGCATAATTTCTAAGTGCGCACTAGCATGCGTTACATTTTCGATGTACGTGTGCCATAATCAGAAGTTTGCACAGCACTGGATATCTCATTTTCATAGCAGTGATGGCTTCTTGTTGTCTTGTAACATATAGATTTGTGAAAATCTTGAATCAAAATTTATATACACTTACCAAGCTGTCTGTAACCAGATGCATAGATATACCAGTTGCGAAATGCATTTAACATTCGACTTGCGAGACCAACATTTCTAGGCACTTGCGACGCCATTTTTGGAGTGGATAATAAGAGGATTGGATGAAATCCTCCTTCGCAGTAACGACCAAATCTTCTAGCGTTTACAGCAACTCCTTGAATTGCCCCCTATCCCAAGTCGGAAAAGTTCTCCCCTCGTATAACCTCCACCGCATAGTCAGAATTTTACATAAGCCCTAACCTCAACTATTATCTATAACTCAACACATTTATAAAGCATTTGAACCGTGTCCTACTCTTGAAACCAGGGAGGTCTTGTCCTTTCCAAAGCATTTGACAGAGTTTGGCACAAGGGCCTTCTATTCAAGCTAAAATTTAATGGCATTAGTGGGAATCTCTTTGCTTTGATCGAGAGTTTTTGGATGATCGTAAACAATGGGTTGCCTTGAATCGTAAATGCCTTGAATGTGTATTTATATGTACTGGTGTTCCTCAAGGCTATGTCCTAGGTCCATTGATCTTCCCTGTCTATATAAATGATTTGATTGCTAATTTGAAATGTGATGTCAAAATTTTTGCGGATGACACATCCCTCTTTAAGTTTTTGATGATGTAGCAAGTTATGCTAATGAGCTCAATGCAGATTTTGACAATAGAAATACAATGTAATGGCAATAAAAATGAAGAAGTTGTCTTTTCTTATAAAAAAGTTAAACCATGCTACCCTCAAGCTTTACTAGGCAATGATATAATTGAAAGGAAACCTCATCATGAGCATCTTGGAATACAACTAGATTCTGAACTGAATTTTCAAAGTCATATCAAAGAAGTTATTGAAAAGGCCAGACGGAGTATTGGGATGATAAAGTACCAGTCTAAGAATATTTCTAGGGGATGTGCTTGACTTATAAATTGTATGTTAGACCACATTTAGACTATGAAGACATCATTTACCACAAATGCGACCCAGAAATATGTTTATATCTTAATCAAAGGCTAGAACAGACAATATGCTGCAGCTTTAGCTGTTACTGGTGCGTGGAGGGGCACAAATAGGCAGATGGTGTATGAGGCTGGGAAAGTCCATATCACAGGAAATGGTGTTTAAGGCTGTACCACTTCTTCAAGTTATTATTATCTCGTTCACCGAGTTATTTGTTTGATGAAATCCCCACTGAACGTTGGATTGCTTATAGTCTTAGGGAAGTTAGGGAATATGAAGTACACGGTGCAATGACCAATCGTTTTGTAAACACATTTTTCTTAAACACTTTGTACGAGTGGAATTTTCTAGGGGAGGAAATAAAAAAGTCATTATCTCTTTCTCAGTTTAGGAGTAAAGTATTGAAAATTATTAGATCTCAGAAGAAATCCACTTACAATATTTGTGATATTACCGGTGAGGGTTATCTCATAAAGCTGCGCTTCAGATTTAGTATGCTATATGAACATAATTTCAGACGCAATTTCGACAGTTTGACCCATTTATGTGCTTGTGGCATGGACACTGGAGATATTGAGCACGTTTTCCTGCACTGCTTCTAGTCTCATTTGGTGCATCAGAATCTCTTTGGTCAGCTCTCTGATATTCCTGGTTTAACACGATATAGATGATAAACTTTTGTGCTAATTGCTTCTATTTGGAGATCCAAAGCGTAATGCTGTTAGTAATGGAAAACTCTTGAAGCTACGATTTCTTTTATTAAGAGTACGAAAAAGCTTCGCAGTAATTTTGTGTCATTGTTATTTTCTCTATTCCTCTATGTGTTGTAGCTTAATCAGGTGTTTTGTAAAAGCGTACTCCTCTTTATACCTACCTACCTCTTGGCCTATCAGCCATAAATGTCTTGGTATCTGTTTTGGTCGTCACTCACCTATTTACAAATTTTTGAGTATATTTCAAATTAGTGCCTGCTTGACAGGTGTTTGGGTGTGGGAGTATCTCCGTTGAAAACACCTGATCGAGGTTAGTGTTTTTGTCTTGCAATTTAGTCTTTTCTTTTATCAAAATTTTATTTCATAATAATTATAAGTGGCTATCGTAGATGGAACGCACTGACTAAATTTCCTTTCTATATGTGGTATTCACAGGTGATTTAAGTTGATTATCTTGTAAAATCTTATTTTTGTGAAATAAAAAACCTCGAATAAGTCCCATCCTGCATGTGGTTTTTGCTACTCGAGGCTCTGTTAGTGTTTATAGTTATAGCAGAAAAAGCAGCCATATTATCGTATGTTCTTAATGTAAATTGTATTCTTATAAGCATATTCTTGTCGGAAACATGACCCCCTGGAAAAACTGATATCGTGACTTTTCGAAAAAAGGAACTAGAGAGGAAGACGAGCGAGGACTGAGAAGTGAACTGGGTGAATAATTTTTGTGTTGTTTTTGATTGATTGAGTTTTGCTATTGTTCATGAGAAAACATAAAATCAAATCAGTGATATTTTTGTTGTGATCTTGGGGCAGTTCGCGACATTCTTAAACGTTGTCTCAATTTAATTCCCCCTTGATTTAGCCTCCCCTTTGAACAAGCCCCCATGCGAAAATCCAAAAATAAACCTTCATTCAGGGGACTAACCCGAGGCTTTATGGTACGGTTCAAACTCCATAAAAACGGTAGATATACCCGCTAAGGAAAAATGAAAGAGATGTCCAAAGCTCATCGTGAGTACCGTGTTGCTGAACATCTCAAATTATGACCCAATAAGGTCAACACCATTATGATTTAGAAAAAATGAACCTTTTAAAAATCTAATTTAGTTCCTAAGTAAAAAAGGCAAATATTTTCTATATATTCAAGAAGTTGAACTTCTATATAATTGATTAGGGAGTTGGAATGAGTAACAAAATATGATTACAATCATGAGGGCACTTTTTTGTTGCTTGACAGTAGGTACAAGCATCCAATGAGAATCAGGCACAAGCTTTATCTTGCCATTTGTGCTAACAAACCTGATTGGATGGAATCAATGATATAGAAGCCTTTGGCGCTTCTTGTTCATTGGATGGTATTACACAAGTGTATTGTCAATGCTTACTGCTGATCTGATTTTGTTTTTGTGTTTTGTTCTTTGAATCACTTCTGATTTTCTAGTTTATTTTGATAATCTGCAGCAGTTATCTTTACCATATCACTCTTGCACATACTATCTTATAGAAACACCACGTCTGTTTTCTTTGTGTGCGTGGTTCAATGCTGAATATCAATTCTTCAAAATGCGCATGCGCAACATACAAGCTATGACATCATTATTAGGAAAACACAATTTGGCAGCTTTTGGCAATTTCCCAAGCTAACTTTGGTAACTGTCTTCCAATTCCATTTGGCAACCCTGATCGGTGTTATTTATGCTGCTATGCACTCTCAACTCAACTTAACAAGCGCCGTACGGGGCATACAACAGTGTAACTGCGCAGGACGGTTGTTTGCAGCATTCGCGGCATAATGACGTGTAATTTATTTGTGATTTTGAATTCATTGAGTTTTGATGTTTTGCAATAAGTTATCGTCTATCTTGTAATAGATAAGATCATTTGCCAAAGGAGGTGGAAGATGATCAGTTGATCGACCGATCATTGAGAAAGACTTTGTGACTTTATAGTAGAGAGTGTTGCTGTCAGGTCATTCAACTTAGGCCCATTGCTTTCATCTTCGTAAGAGATATAAAAGTTGCTTGATGAGAAGCCTCCGGGCTCATGATATCCGCCTATTATTCAAGGTTTTCAAGGCCTGCTTATTTGTTCACTTCATGGGCACCTCATTGAAGGGTATAGCAGGAAACAGCAAGTAAACGATGTTTGGTTGATGTGGCCATAAACACAGTAAATAGCTGGGAAAATATTTATCATCAATCAGAATAATTTTATTGCAAATCGCACCAGTTGACTGGTTATCTAAAGAACCTGCCTTATACCTGGAGAAAAGAATAAAAGAAGGAATGGCAGAAAGGCAGTATGATAGTAGTACTGATAGTATACCGCTCCCACCAGGGATGGATCCCGGTTGGCTAGCAAAGGAAGGTGTTAATGTTCTACTGAATGGAGGTGTCAAGAGTGCCGAAGAATTGTTTAGAAAGTTCCGGTGAGTTCCTACTACGGAGCTTTTTTCAATATTGTTGAGATATTTCAAAGACCTATATTGCAAAGTATGTTCGTTAATATGATTGCACGAAATTTACGCGAATTTGGAAAATTAACTAACATTTTTTACTGAAATAACTTACTATGAAATAATTTATATCTTGTCAAGTATTGGTTGAAAGTTTTAAAGTTGTGGAGCAGAAATTTTCAGAGATTTCATCCTACGCAGCAATTTTGACCCCTCCCTCCTTACATGGTATTTATTCAAAATCATCCCATCATTAAAGCTCCTCCTCTATGGTGTCTGAAATGATCAACAAGTTGTGCACTATTGTTTAAATTTGGCATATTTTATTAATAGGTATTGTTGCTAATATTTTGTTCTACTATATTAAAATCATTTCTTTATCAGGGCAGAAAATGTATTCAATTTTGTTCTAAATCACACTTTCAGCAGACTCCTTGCACTTTAGTGCAAGCTAGGGACATGAGCTAAAGTAGGGGTCACCAACCTCCAGCCCTGGCCACTCCCCAATCTGGCCCCAGTCCTCTTGTTTGCTTTACATTTTTCTAGCTTTTTGTCTACTAATTTCACTTTTTCCAAAGCAGCTCCCAAACTCCAGGTCCAGGTAGGGCTATTGCAGGCATTGCTGCCCTTGGCCCACCACATTGAGATCGTGAATAACTCCTCTCCATTTCTGAATAGTCTTTATTTCTTGTCCTCATGTGGATACGAGGCTGAATTTTACAGGGATCGCCACACCCCAACTCTCCTCCTTTATCTGGGCTTCCCACTTAGATCGGGTAACAAACAGAGGTGGAGTTGGCAAAGCAGCCCCCAAACTGAACTGGACTATGTAAAAAAAGCTCTGTATTGCCAGCATCTGGCCCCAGTGAGGGAAATTTATAGTGAATTTTGCCCTGAAGCCCAAAAAGGCTGGCGACCCCTGATCTCAAGTGTCATTACCTTGTGACTCAGTTGCACCATGTTGCTTGATTGGGTTTGGATATGCTATGACTTAGTGTCTATAGAATTCTGCACTCTTGAAATGATTATTTTATTGGATGGGTCTTGGAAGTAACATCTCTTCAAAGTTAGAAGAGTACATGTTTATTTTTGAGATAGTATTGATCCCTGCTTTATCTTATGTTGGATAAAAATTGTAGCTTCAAATTGTGAGCTCAAATTATTAGTACATATGGAAGATGGTAAACCTAAGTTAATAGAGAAACAATAACATTTTTCTGTATGAGGTTAAACAACATCACAGCAGATGATTTATGAAGCTTATAAAAGGTCTTTTTGAAAAAGCTGACCTTCTACATCAGGAGTCACTAGAACCTAATCTTTCCATGGCCAGATGGTGACAATAGCTATTTTAGATAGTACTCTTCAGTTTTGGGGCTGCTCTTGCAAAAGTGAAATAGGAAGACTGCAAAATGTAAAACAAGCATCAGCACCTTGTCAAAACAATATGCTATTTTTAAAATATGTGTACTCTTTCAGCAGGTGCTGGGCCTGGATTGTGTGTTAGCTGGGGTCAGAGCTTGATGGCCCCTGTTCTACATGATCATACATTCAGAACATATTTGTATATAAATAACTTCTCATAGTTAGTATTTATTTCTGTTTATGTTTGGTTTATCAAATTTTCTCCCACAAAAATACTGTTCTTCCAATCCAATTAAAAGGATCATGTGGATTTAATTTTGATTGATAGTGCATTATTCCTATGAGCGTGTAAATTTTTGCATATGATGATAATGGTAGAGTATCAGGAACAAGCTTCAAGTGTCCTTGTAGCAAGATTTGTAGGGCTGTTTTCATAAGGAAATGCTTCACAACTTTTGAAGAGAGACCATAAAGATGTGAACAGAGTCTCAGCAATGTCATGAGAATGAAAGAGTTTTTGTTATTTCTTGCTCAGCCTAAAAAATTTAAACCAATAAGTTATAAATGCTAGGTGTCTCATTTTTAGAATTTGGCCACTATGGCTAAATTCTGGTATTCTACATATTTTTGAGAGCCTAGATTTGTTCTGCTGAACATCTTTTTTACTTTAGAATCATAAATAATAACAGTATTCCTAATAAGCATATGTTTATAGTGTTGCCTA
The DNA here is from genome assembly GCA_018155075.1 of Cassiopea andromeda. Classification (NCBI taxonomy): domain Eukaryota; kingdom Metazoa; phylum Cnidaria; class Scyphozoa; order Rhizostomeae; family Cassiopeidae; genus Cassiopea; species Cassiopea andromeda. The sequence continues at coordinate 190,220 of WIPJ01007651.1, read as the reverse complement.
GGTAGTTATCTTATAAGGACCAGATCTAATCATATTTGGTTTGAACAGCTGAATTTCTGTGTGAACCCATTCTTCATCTTACAATAGAGAAGTAATTTGTCACCAGCGATGACTTATTTTGTATGCCAATCGATACGAAAAGACCTTGCCAACTTGTTATCTCTATCAATGCTACTATGCCTTACACTCTATGACACCCTTTTTCCCTCAGATTTCATCAATTATGTAAACATCTTGTAAAGCGCGGTTAATTGGCGAATGCCTAACAACTTTAACTTGCCCATGACAGATGCAGAGCGCTTTCTCTACTCGTTAATTTTCGTAGACATCTGGTTGCGTTCATTGTGATCAATTTCAAGAGATATGATGCCAATTTCAGAGCATTTTCCAATATACGAGTTTTTATCAACGTAGGCTGGCGAACAGTATGCTCTGTCGCATGCTTATGTTTTTCAAGGTGAATGACTTGTTGAACAATTTTTCTGCACATGTTTCATAAACATGATTTTCCCACCCCCACCCCCAACATTATCTACTTGCTTCCAGTAGAACTATGTTGCCCTTCAGAGGTCTGGGAGGACAAGAACTGCGTTGACCAGAGATTGCGTGTACCAACATCAGGATCGCTGAGAGATTTTAGAGGCCCTGGGGGCAAAAAGAAAGACGAGGCCCCCCTACGAACGAAGTGGTCAAAAAATGTTGAGAACCTGGAAGTTGAGCTGCTAAAAGTTACTTTTGGCTTATTTTTTTATAGCTCCCATGGGCCTTAAAACAATTGGAGTTCTGAGGCCCCTTGATCTTGAGGCCCAGGGGCAATTTCGCCCCTTTTACCTCCCATCTCGGCAGCTCTGACTGGCATCTGAAACATTTTGTAACAGTATATGGTATGTGCTTCCATGAAAGTGTATTAGTTTTGTAGGTTAATTCTAATATTATGAGTATAATTTGTCACTGATTGTCTGATGTTCTATTTATGCCGTTGTGCCACCCTCTTTATTGGGAGAAAGGGGGAAGTATAGAGGCAGATAACACTGACTGAAGAAGCATCATATATATTTATATAGAAATGATTTGCTACAAGTAAGCTATACAGGCTCTTCTCTATCTATCTTCGTCTTCTTTTCTGCCTGTTGAGCATGTCTTCAGTGTTGCGTAGATTTTTCATGAAATACCCAGAAGCATTCTCCAATTTTGATGCAAAAGCGTTTTTTTCGCTTGTTGATGGTGCTGCAGAGGACTTCAAAGCAATTGTTTCTGGGAGTATTTATCAAGCTGTTGTCGAAACGACTGGATACCATGCCTCAAGTCAATTGTTTCTAGCTTTGGGCGCTCCTCCATCAAATGCATTAACTTTTAAAACCTCTTCTGACTTTGAACTCGATAGTTTTCCAGGGTTTTGATTGCAGAAATTGATATTATAGTCCTAGTATGGATTCAAAAACCCTTGCTGCCGGCACCCCATTGACGCCAAGCTTGTAGCCAGGCCTGTACTTCAGGGGTGGCAAAATTGTACTCGAGGAATCACGTGGTACATAATCTGAGAGCTTTCTTCGTACTCTATGTTATCACAATCAAATAGACAATGTGTGTGCAGGAAAAGGTTGAATATTCCAGTATGTTACAAAAACCAGGGTTAAGCTGAACCAAAATGTTAGGAGATATATCCTTATCTATAGATAAAAAGCAACAACAAAATATTGCAAAAATTTCCTAGGAGTGGCAAAAAGCTGTTGTCCAGGAGTGGCATTTGCCACCTCATGGCTACGGGCCTGATTGACGTCCCAAAAAGTATATGAAGTTTGAATGATCTGTGTCCAGATTCAAACATTAGCATGGAAGTAGAACTTCAAAGTGGCTGATTTCGGGGGTGTAGCACTCTCAAACCTCCACACAACCTATCCCCCTGCTGTTGGTTTGTCTATTATTGGTACTCTTTGATACGCTTCTGACCATAGAAAGGTTTCTTTTACATTTCTGACTAATTTAATGATTGCTTGATTGATTGATCGATCGATCGATCGTCAACGCCACCTTAAGCTTGTTATAAGTTCTTTGCATTTATGTTCGTTTCAGATCGTCGAGTCCGTTACTCTCTGGTGGCGCAAGTCTTGTCGATTTTATCGTAAGTAGTTTTCACTAACTGCAAAGAAGTATCTTTTTCTCGATTCTTTCATTTACTATGAGCATTAGAACTGAAGATTTGTCACCCGAGAGAGTAAATGCAAGGTTGATTGTTGATATTCTTGAAGCGTATGTTCGATTCTGTGAGATTTTATTCAGAGGACATACTCCCATCCCTTTATCCACTATGTATTTCGTTGTTATGATATTCATTTTGCTAGCACCAAGTATTCAAATATATGTTATATTTAACATTTCACGTAGTGTTGTGACAGCATGGTCAGTGTTCTTTAAGTCTCTTGCAGAGGGGGGGGGCGGGTGAGAACCTTGCGACAATTGTCAATTTTTCTTACCTGTGAGCAACTATTTCTGCAAATTTGTAAGAAAGCTCTTGAGTCTAAATTATTGGAAGTGAGAACCCCTCCTTGCCCTATCTCATACAACAAAAGCACAAAGGCAATTTTAGTCAGAAGCTGGAACGGTCCTAGTTATCTGTACACCTATCGTTACAGTGTATAGTATTATTTTGCATTTTTAATGTTGATAGTGATTTCAAATTATTTAATCTATTTTTGTCAGACTGCTGCTATGACCTTTGAAGATGAAAAGATGGAAAATGCAATGCGAAGTTTGAAACGAACTCAAAAGATGTGTGACGTCGACAGCTTGTTTGAGGGGGTAATAAGTAAACGACCCTCAGAGAAATGGACAACAGAGGAAAGGATCCAGCGCATGATTATATGGGCTGATTGTGAGCTCTTCATGGCATTCTTGATGTTTCTTAAGCAAAGTAAGTATGATGCTACTACCATAATATCAAGCGTCTCTTTGCTGCCTCGTGATTATGTAGCGTCAGCTGAAATTCATGCACACTACTCTTGACATCACAAAGTGCGTGTTGCATCACTAAGTTAGCTATATGTAAAGTTGCCTGATAAGTCTTCTTTAATGCTGCGTTCCTTTCTTAACATAAAGAGTTACAAACAGAATAACAGAATAATTAGAAGACCTTCTAATTCTGTATTCCTGTTCGTGCATAAAAGCTGTGCGTATTTGTAGATGGAGACCGAATCTTTGGCAAGATATTGTTCTTTTAGAGATAGAAAACAGGCAGGTTTATTTTGTAATGTAGATACAAGCACCTGAAAAGGAACTTCTTATACAATTCTAAAAAGGATTAAACTCATGTTCCGTGCGACTTGTGTTTGGATGACAGTTTTTCATGAGCTCAAGGAAGCGAAGACTTGTTAGAGGAATTTATGTAGATGAATGGTATGAATATAGCACTGTTAATAGAGAGAATGTTAAAATACAAAACGTATTTAACCTCCGATGGAAATCTACAGCCTAAGATTAGTATGTGGCTAACGAGGCCAGAACGATTCGTTTTATTTTGCTTTTCTGACTTATCACTATAGAATGGCTGTCTATATTGTACTAGACCTTACTTTTCTTACTTTGTGAGACGCTACGAAGAGTGTGTCAACTTTTTGAGGCCATATAGCCTTCATTTCTTTCTGTGCGTTGATTTCTCTTCGATTTCTTTGGGAAGCAAAACTAGAGTTACAAATAGAGTAATTAGGATCCCAGAAACAGCATCAACACTATTGTTAGAAATACTGAAGAATTTTGGAATAGTGTAACAGGATTGCAAGAGGGTGTGTTGCTTCATTATACGAGAATCCTACGACGATTACTTGGGATTTGAGGGAGTGTTTGTTACCATTGCTCATACAGATATACTGCTTAACCAAAGCTATGGGAAACAGTATTTGAAGTCATTGTGCAATAGAGAGAAGAGTAATCCAGATGTTAAGAAAGTCAGCCTCAGTCAACTAGGATTGCTATTTATAAGGGCTTTCTATATTCTATATAGCAGAATCATGGCTCTAGCCAAATTGTATGCTGTCGTAGGACAAGATTTTCAAGTCAACTCTACTAGCTTCCAGAACTGGATTTAAGCTATATTGACTTACAAGCCTTATTATACGTGTTTCTTTTCGTCAGCCCAACGTTTACTGAAAGCGAAAATGGAAGGATTTTGGAGGCATCAATAGCATACATTAAAGCTACGAATAGACGTGACTAAGTGTTTTCATATATCAGTGACTTCCTTTTTCGTTTAAAGTACATTTAAATACACTCTCTGTGAACCATGACATCAGTCAGCACTCAAACAATCAATTCGGCACAGGTACTGCAGATTCATACCAGTGCCTTTCTTCTTAATCTTTTACAACCAGGCTAGTGCATGTTTGTGCCTGGCTAATGAGACAGTCCCGTGGTACACATATTGTTTTGTTGTTGTTGTTGTTTCTTTGGGTTGAGGTATGTTTAAAAGAAGTGTAAATGCCGTTAGTAGCCAGAACCAGATCACTTTATATCCATTTCTGCTGCAAACGGCATAGAAAATTGTAAATTTATAGTTGTGTTTTTTCAATTATATAAAAAAGAAATTTTAAGTATTGTTGTCAGTTCAAAATCGTACGCGAGAAGCTACAGAGAAGCATTGTGCTGCGTCCATGCAGTTTTCATGTTTGATATAAAAAAAAGATTTTAAGTATTGTTGTGAGTTCAAAATTGTACGCGAGAAGCTACAGAGAAGTATTGTGCTGCGTCCATACAGTTTTCATGTTTGTTAATGTACCATATTTTGTAGTGTTTGTTTCTTAAAGATTGATCCTCAGACTGATAATCTATTCGATGATAAGAATGGAATCAGAATTATGACCTCGCTTTGAAGTACCATGCCTCAAAAGGGAGCTAACCAAACCGATAGAATTGTTTAAAAAACAAACTTTGTTGCCCAATGTTTGTTGTATTTCGATGATTTTCGTTGCCAGCCAATTTTTTCACAATCTACCTTGAAATTAGCATGCATTGTTTGGTTGACTTAATCTGATTTCCATTCAAAATCCTTGCCTACCGTAGAACTTCTACAACGTTGATATATAGTAATAATTTCATTCTTATCTTTGTCAGGTGTTGTTGATTTTGTAAAAGCAGGATTTCATATGAGAAGGGCGTGGAAGATGTACGAGAAATGTCAACAGGAACTGAAATCAAGCAACAATGGGAGTGAATTTATGAATGGGACACCAAAAAAGGGAACACCAAAAAAAGTAAGGGGTACTTTTTGCGGTCAATGCTTCATATTTTCACTTACTTTCTAGGGATATATTTTCAAGTAGTTTTTTGTTGTGTTTTTCTGTTTGACGTAGTTTCATTCATTCAGAATCATTAAGTGAATTTTTGACTACATGTTATGGAATTTCCATGGTGCCTTTATAAATTGAAGCAAGTTATTTCAAGCTCTCTTTATTTCATTTATTTGATTACTATGTGGAAAATTTCCAAAGTGCTTGAAAATCCCATTTTTGCACTATTTCCTTAATAATTCTTAAGTTATCAGAACTTCGGAAGATAGTCTTTTATTTGTTGCAGAAAGGTGCTGATAGAAAGCCATCACCTGAGCCGTTATCGTCAGAATCAAGAGATGCCTTGATGTCTGCCTTGTCGTTTGGCTATGGACTAATTCAAGTTGCAATCTCAATCGTACCGGCTGGTCTCCTTAGAGTTTGCGAATTATTAGGATTTACTGCTGATCGAAACGATGGCTTAGGATCATTGGAAATGTGTAGTAAATCAGACGATATGAAATCACCAATCGCACGGTATGTTGCTTTTGTATTCTAAGCAATTATTATAGTTTCTCCATCATTGCTATAACCATTTTGTGTTGAAAGATTAGTTAAGCTCATACAGAGTATAGTGTATATACAGTTTAAGCAAATACCTTTGATCATGTATTGCTATACCAGGGAAATCACATAAGAGCAATTTGATGTTCGTGTGTAGTTTTTCTGTATGTGATCATCATATATTACACTAACTAGGAAGAATATACCGTGAAGAAATAGAAAGACTCAATATAGCTTAGTATCGTAATAGAATTGGAGCTTTCATTGTGAATGGTAGCTTAATTTTGAATCTTAATATGAATATTATAGCCATTTTCCTCATCATTTTCGCTTTGAGATCAAAGGAGTTAGAGGCACAATACGAAGGAATGGAATGCCATTCAAGGAAGTAATTGTTGTTGAAGCTGTTACCGACTCAGTTTGCCATTTCATGCAATTAATTTTATTATTAATTTTCTTTTTTAGACTAACTTTGTTATGGTACCATACTGTTGTTAGACCGTTCTGTGCATTAGACGGAAATAATATGGATGCTGGTAAGTTCACAGAGGATTTTTATCTCATACCAAATATTTCATTTAGTCATTAACACCAATCTATGCCTAAAGGTTTGCCCCTAGTTTGCATATTTGATTGCAATTAGATGTATGATATTGGGATTCTCTGCTATTAGATACAACAAGTGTTGTCTCTTTCAGGGTTAGAAGAAGCTTCAATTATTTTGAAGGAGACAGACCTTATGTATCCAAACTCTGCTATTTTCTTGTACTTTAAAGCTCTTGTACACAGATTGAGGGTATGTGTGTTTCCTTTTGCAAATAGATCTTCCCATAGGCCCTCTGCTGCGTGAAGAAAAAGTCCTATTGTACGCTTGTTTTGTGTAGGACGTCTCTAAAAGTTGCTTTGACTGGAATTATCAGCTATTTCATCAAATCTTTCTAAATTGGAGAGAGTCCTTATCTAAAATTCTTTTGCTTGAGTATGTTTTGCTTGAATTAGCAGCTGGAAAACGTGGTGCAAGCTTGACTGCCTCTTACTAGCATCATTTACATGTCAAAATATGTATTTGGCCGCTTCGGCTCGCAATATAATTAAGAATTGTCTTGAATTAGGGGTATGCATGAGGTGTTTTTAATAGTTGCTCCTTGCGTTTCCATCAAGATAGGAAATTTACATGCTGTTGGCCTTATGAGGTCCAAGGAATATATATGATGATCTTGTTTGAAGCTTTGAAAAGGATTCTTATTTATGCTGATCCTGAAGTGACTAATTCTTTTAGCGTGGTTTTGATTTTCACAGGGTGAGCTCTCTGACGCTTTGAACGTGCTTGAAAAAGCAATGTCTTCAACTAGTGATCAAAGAGAGATCGAGCTTTTATGCCATTATGATAAAGGTAATTTCAATCAGTTCTTGTTTTTAAAAATGACAAATTAAAAAGTACAAATTAAACAGTACAAGAGGATTGCCCGCTTCATTTAAAAATAGTAATACTGATGGTAGAACGTAGTAGATTTTACACGTATCTTGCGCATGAGAACAGAGCTTACCTTCAGTGTTTATTATATTTTTTTCAAGCTTCATGTAGTTGAATAAATCTTATAATACAATTATATACCTCTCTAATGTTATGCTGTGTATATTTGGCTATTTGCCATTTCTACGTGTCAAAATATGAAAACAAAGCAAAATAAAACAAAAGAGCATAAAGCAACAACAACTACGACTAATGCTAATCCAGGGCTTGTTTCTGGGACAGAATACGTAATGGCTGTATCTTATCGCAAAGTCCATTATCTTCTTGATTATGTATTTTGATGAAGGCTTTCAGATTATATAAATATTAATGTGTATTATATATCTATATATGTATATATATATATATATATATATATATATATATTTATTTATTAACTTATATATATATTTGTATTTATATATATTTACATATATACATATACAAGTAAATTTTTTAAATCTATGATAGATAGTGGTTAGATAACTTAACTTTATTCTCTTTCCACGCACTCTACATATTATTGATGTTTGTGTACTCTAACTTTTCAGCCTGTTTTTGAATAAGCTGCCTATGTCACTATACAATCTCTACCAGCATATTGTATATTAATATTTTGCATAATTTTCTTTTAATAGGATGGTGTTATATGATGCAGCTTGAATGGGAAAAGTCCATTCCATGTTTTTCAAAGTAACTATCTTTAGAACTGAGATCGTGTTACATTGAATATTGATCTACTTCAAATTTAGTTTATTTTTACCATTTTGTTATATCAAAACAGTTCAGTCATCACATATATCGAAGCAGAAGAAAAAAATAGAGGATGCGACTGTGTTGAGCAGGCGTTAATGGAGATTATGAATTTCAAGTTTAATGCTACGGAAATAAACCAGGACAATTTATTTTTCTTTTGACATTTCAACATTCTTCCTGCGACAGTGAAAGACCTTCAATTTGTGTTTTGCTACCGGAGAAGTAGTTAATACAGTAGGACTAAATCCAACGCTTTCTTGGCTCAGTAGTTGCAAAGGAAATTTTTGCAGCCTTTTCAACTTTGTTCTTCCACCTTCAATTTTTTTGCTTATTTATTTATTTTCTTGTTTTTATTTTCTATTTTGCAGGTTACGAGGTGATTCAAAATGGTCAGAAGCCTATTACACTTATCTCCTAGCAGGCAAGTTTCATTTACCGCACATGCTACCTTGCTTTGAATACCATCCATTCTTCAACCTAATTTATCTATCCTCATTCTGTTGTGATGGGATACATTTAGAGATAGGAAAGGTATTTTTTCTCAGTCTAATGTGATGGGTTAAATAACAGACAAGAATCATTGTAGATCTAGTAGTGATAAATATTTGCATTAAAACTCTTTCATTCACTTGTCATATACTTGCCTAATTGGTCATTTTGATTTGATTTATGTTTGTACAGTTATTCACGGGTTAGTAAAAAGTTTTACATAATTTTTCAAAATAAAGCATTTTTCATACTTTTGCCAATACTGTAAATCTTACGCATCGTCCTTTGGAACAATTTCGTTTTCAATTCGTATAGTCTTCATTTGAGGCTTATCTTTATTTCAGTTACGGAAGGATCTTTAGGAAAGTCGTCTAGTGCTCTTGAATACATGAAATCTGTTCCAAAGCTTGTGATGAGAAAAACGCAACTTGAGAATTTTTTGTCAAGAAAGGTATGCGACTATCATCTATCTTGTGCACGTGAATTTTCTGAATACCTATGTTCTGAGAAACCTAAGTGTTAATGTGGGGAGAAACTAAATTATTTCACTCAGTGATTTGCGTTTTCGCTATATGGCATGCTTTTTTATCATTAAAATAGCTCTTTCATCTGGTTTTTATGTATTTTTGGACTGTTTTTGCAGTTTTGACTCATACAGTCATGAATTTGCTTCTTGGAGTTGTTGGTATGACCCAGAAGCCCTTTTTGGCTTTGAAGTTTATCCATGGATAATTTTTGTGAGCCTTCAAATGTCACTATCCTTAGGTGTATGACTTATAATGTGCAGAACCATCCTTAGGTTTATGACTATAATGCACAGATTTATATACTGTGAGCCTTCACATGTCACTATCCTTAGGTGTGTGATTTATAATTTTCAGAACCATCCTTAGGTGTATGACTTATAATGTACAGAATCGTATACTGTAAACCTTCAATTGTCACCATCCGTAGGTGTATGACTTATAATTTATAGAACCACCCTTAGGTGTATGACTTATAATGTATAGAATTATATACTTTGAGCCTCCAATTGTCACCATCCTTAGTTGTATGACTTATGATGTACAGAATTATATACAAATAGTTTTTACTTACAGTTTAGTCTCTTGCCCAAAGGTAGTTTGTGATGATAGCTTTTGTTCCATTTTCCCAGGCTAATTTGTTTAAAAAGATGGAACCTAGAAGAGAAGAGTACACAATTCTGTCATTGGAATTATTATACTTATGGAACGCCATATCGCAATGTGAAAAAGAAGCATTACGAAAAATGCTTATAGGTGTGTTACTTTTAATTTGCAATAAAATATTTCAGATCTAGATGTATCCCATTTCCCATATTTACTGTTTATAAATTTTTATTCTCAAAAACTCCCTCTACAATTAATACCCAATCCGTTATTAGTCATTCGGCATCACCATCGATATAGAGCAGGTGGGAAAGCAGGTTTCTACTGCGCATCTTCACTAGCATTCCCACAAGGAGCATTTGTTGACAAAGAGTAAGCAGTGCTTGAAGTATTAACCTTTAAATTTAAGTCATAGTTGTGGATTATTTCGGCTCTACAGCAGGCGTATTTTCAAATAACCATTCTAAGGCACCTTTGACAATTTTTGATAGCCACTTCACTACCATTTTGTAGTTTCCCATGTAAATTATATTGCTGCTTTCAATTTACTTCCTCTATTAATTTTTCCGATCCTTGCATCTATTTATTAAGCTTCACGTAGTGTGTCTTCAGTCTCTACTTATAATTTCCGGAATGTGAGCTTCAAAATATGCTTATGATTTGCTGCTTTTTATTCACTTCAATAATCTAAGACTGCTCATCGTCGTTTAAAAAAATGGTGATTTATGATGTGCAGGAGAGGACACAAGCACGTTTAGCAGTTTCCCCCTAGCTCTTCTGCATTCATCCTTACTGATTAAGGTATCTGAACTGCAGGGATAATTCTTAATATATTTGTTCAGTCATGGGATTTCCATTGCATTTATTGATTTTTGAAGCTTTTTGAGCTTCAATACGCATATGCCCTTTGTGCTTATTACAACAAAAAGATCTATTAAATGTATTATTTTGTAAACATCTGTCTTGTAACAGTTATTGATCATTGCGACGAGATTTTCAGCTGCTTCACCATATCTTTAATGTATTAATCGGTTCCCGTTTGATAGCATATTCATCAGCATGTTTTGTTCACTATTTTTTTGTAATACACGTGTTTTTTTAATAAGAAAGGCTTGTTCGGCCCCATTAATGAAGCTTTCTTGTACTCCTAACATGATGATAAAGTTTAGTAGATAACAAGTTCAAATGTTTGGGAGTAGCTAGCATAACATGCAGGATATTTTATACACAAATAATTCAAATTTTAAATACGTATGCACTTATGAGCTTCCTTAGGTCTCAAAAATCCAATACTAAACTTTCATAACTTTTTGGGTAGCCGGCACTACTTTCATACAGAGCTCTTTCTCCGAAAGTACGTAAATAGTCTGTTGGTACTATAGAACTTTACCACAGCACTAAGAAGTGGCAACATTCTTTTCACATACTTAAAAGCTGTTTTCGTCTGACACTCATCAGAGTATGAAAACGTCGTATAGTGACCCAAAGGTTAACCGAAATATATATCCAGATGCGGTTAATGTGATAGGATGCGTCTAACTGGCCCCAAGTGTGACCAATTAGGACCTATTACCATTGTGTACTTGAAGAGTCCCAGTGAGAAAACGAACTCTTTTTGTCTACACAGGACTGGGTTTTGTTGCCGCATTTTCGTGCTGTGGTAAAGAACTCTTTCTTGTAAGAGAAATTATCTGTTTCTTTTAATGTACATTGCACATGGCGTCATATGAGTGTAGTATTTCACCCAATCAACTCCGTGTTTTCTTTTTTCAGCTTTAGAAGAATGTAGGTCTACCATGATGCAGCCTTTGAAAATTCTTATAATGGGAGTTGTTTATGCAGCTTTGGATGACAAAAGTACGGCTGTTCAGGTATAGAAATCCCTTAGAAAAACATTGTTTGTTTCTGCCAATTTATTATTTACAGTAGAACCTCAGATCTCTAACACAATCCGGCTTGAAGGGTTCTCTTTGCACCGAATTGTCCAAGGCCTGTAGCAATTTTCTTCTTTAATAAATAAAGAATTGCACTTCAATCCACTCCAAGATGCCAGTTGCTAGTATGTTATGGTTTGAATGGTATTCCATATGTTAACTGTTGTAAATTCATATGTAAACTGAATGGTATTTCATATGATTAAGCAGTAGGCAAGAGAAGATATTACTCAGGAAAAATTGGCTGAACTATTTAATATCATTTTCGTTTCTGATGTTAAGTTTTTTGCACGTTATGAAAAAAGCAAATGACGAATAAAGTTATAACTTTGAACGGAGTACCTTGCCATGCAATCTTGAATTGATACAGCTGACCTTCAAAAGTTCTTGCCTTTGCTACTCTCTAAGATTTCAAGAACTCTGCTTCATAATTTGTTGTTCTGGCGAACCCTTAACAATATTAGAAAGGATTTATTGCGTGTTATGTGATTTTCCAACGGATTTCCACGCTATTTGTTTTTTGGCACAAAAAGTAATTTAGCAAAATTTATCAAGCTTTATAATTTTGTCTTTCTGCTATTCAAAGTGTTGAATTGAAACTCGTACTTTCTCATTGAACTGAAAGCCTGACTAGGAGAAGATCAGCATACAAAAATTAATATAAGTACTCTTTTCCACCTGAAATGCTGTATTTTCACTAATTATAATACAGGTGTCTTTCTTTTGCATTGATCAAATTTTAGTATGATAGCTTTTATTATTTAGGAAAGTGTTAGTGTAATCTAGCATCTGCCTTTGATATGAATTTCTCATTTTTCAGTACTTCACTGTTGCTTCGTCAAAGACGGATGGCAAAGCAATGGACCCTCATGTTGTTCCTTTTGCAATGTATGAATTGGCGATGATTTATTTAGAGAAACCAGAGGTACTCTTTCAGTCAACTTTTATTGTGATGAAGTTTTTTGCATTCTCTCTCTCTATTTCTCCCTCTTTCTCTCTCTTTCTCTCTCTCTTTTTCTCTCTCTCTTTTTCTCTCTCTTTCTCTGTCTTTTTCTCTCTCTTTCTCTCTCTCTTTTTCTCTCTCTTTCTCTCTCTTTTTCTCTCTCTTTTTCTTTCTCTTTTTCTCTTTCTCTCTCTCTCTCTCTCTCTCTCTCACCAGTATCAAAACATTTTTTAAGCAACTATGTATCTTTCGCATGCATTTAATTGCTTTCGTTGTGCTTATGCAGATCACAACTTTGTTTTACAGGATACAGGAAAAGCGAAATCCCTCCTTCTGAAAGTGAAGGTAACTTTAAAACCTTTAAAACTTGTCACGATCATTACTTTAGTAAGAATTTCATAATTTGTATGAACTGTATTTTTAATGATATAAAGTGGTGAACTATTAAATTCATTCACTTATTAAATTCAGTCTTTTACATGTCTGTAAAATCAAATTGTTTTTTCTTTTTAGGACCAATACAAGGATTATGACTTTGAGAATAGATTGAATTTCAGAGTCCACGCTGCTCTTAACTCTCTCAAAGCAAAATAGCAATAGTATGAAAGGTATTATTTTTTTAGTTCAGAAAAAACGTGGTAGTGGGGACTAAGTCTGTTGTAGAATTAGAAAAATTATATTTCAATAGCGTTAGATACAGGTGGTATGATGGTTGTTTGTCTTTTATGAAAGTAGGAGCTATCCAATTTAGCTAATTTTTCTCTCATATGAAAACAAACTGCTCAAAATAATGTACCTTCTTGTTCACGCCCTCTAGAACGTTGGAAAATGTCCCTTTGACCTCTATTCAGAGAAGTGATATATGTTCTTCATTTTCTTTAAAATGGGGTAGATTTACACTAAATCCTGTCTTAATTATCAATATCTGTTTCAATTTGACCCGATGCTTCTTCATCATTAGCATGTTTGTCAAAAATACCTCTTTGATATTTATCAGTAGCCTCTCATTGCCCAGTTTTGGAATCGTGCATGGAAATGAATACGTTATTCAGAAGGTGAAGACAATTGCTTGTGCATTTATAGAGAATCCCCTGTTTTGCACAATAATGGACAGAGATAAAAGAAAGTTTGTCATGTCTATTTTGTCAGATGCAAGATTGAGTGCTGGACCAAGAGCTCTCCTTCAATATGCACGTGACTTAGTGAATTTCCCGCGCATCGCAACTCGGTGCCCTTGGGACTAGTGCTAGGGATGATTACATGTGATATTGAAATATTGCTGGAGACACGATGAAGTATAACTATAAAATTCATATTACAGCTGCCTCTCCATCTGCTTTTGAAATGGTCTGACACCTTAACTGGATTTCCCTGTCTAGCTGGAATGTGCCTTAGTGTCCTATCTCTTACACTTGTAGTTCAAATACGCTTTTCACTTTCTGGTTTAAATTAATTGTCCTTTATTTGCACATTAGTTATTGTCTCCTTTAGCGCCCTTTCCACTTCTCCAGTGCCCTCCCCAACGCGTCGCTGGGGAGACTACGGCTCCATGCCAGACCGCCACTGCCGACAGAGGTTTTAGTTTACCGACAAATGTTTTAGTTTAACGACAGAAGCGTTTTCTTAGGAAGAGCTCCCTTTTTTATGGGGTGCATTGACGTTAGAAAGGACATTTTCAACACTCTTTTGACTACGCTATAGCAAAGCATACGGTCATGTACCGACGAAAGTCATTCAATCAAAACTTACCGACGAAATCACCGACGAAATTACCGACGAGATCACCGACGAGATCACCGACGAAATCACCGACGAGATCACCGATAGTTGGAAGGGGTGTGACACCCCCACACCCCCCCCCCGCTAGCTACACCGCTGAATATAGCGACTTAATTGCTTCGTATGGAGGATTTGATGTTCGGTTTGTTGCACTTGTTACCTTATTCCAACTCCCAAACTCTACCACCTTCTCCCCCCCCCACTTGTATATCATAAATAGTTTTCTTGGATGATCTAGCTGCATTGCAGGTATCACCGTTATCGTAGCTACTTATTATATTTATCGTAGACACTAATACCATAAAGTATGTTGTGTGCTTGCATTCGAAATGTATTTAATTGTGTGCCCGGAGATGAGAAATAAGACGATTTCTTACAGCAATTAGTTCATCTGTGGTAATTGCATTATTACGTTGAATAACTGGTTTTCTTTTTAAGTCATTTAATTTCTTTCTTTATACGGTAATGTAAGTTTAATTCATTTATGTCATTCTAACTATTATTTTCTTGTAAAGCACAGAGAAGAAGAAATAGAGTTTATTTTTAGTATGAAACTTATCATACCCAATCTTTGCTTTTGCATATTTTGTGTGATTGTAGCATTCAAAGAATAACAGTTCTAATCCCCCATAACATGCCTGATATAGCTGCAGTCTTTTTCTTTCGTGTTTTCCTGCCGTTTTGCCCATCTCTTTGCTGCTCCAATTCTGTGGACAAAAATATTCTTTTAACATCTACACCGATTACACCTCAAGGAGAAGTAATTTCAGACTGAATAACTTTTATGTCAGTAATGTTTCAATTGGAAAGTGAACAAAATAAGATTCAGCTTTTAATGCTTCAGTTAAAAGATATTATATTTGATAGAGGGTTCATACTGAACCTGGAAAACCCGGAAAATAAGACATTTTTTCGAAAAATTGGGGAAAATCTGGAATAGTCAGGAATTTTCTATAATTTTGATCCAAGTCAGGGCAACAAATTATAGAGTCCACAAATCATTTTCATTAACTCTTTGCATGGTTTTATGTCAAAGCAGCTGCTCCGTTTATCATCAGTAAATTTGAACTTTATCCCTCTGCATAGTGCTATAGCAAGTATATGTACATTACCTATCTATTAGCAGTAGCGGCTATTAGGGGGGGGCAAAGTGCTTCCCCAGGTGCCATTGAATCAGCAAAAGTAGTGAAACCAAAGGTCAAATACACGATTTTTTAATAAGAAAATCACTGTTTGCTGGAGCTTCGATTTTCTTGTGCACTTTTTCTCGTGTAATCGACAAATATTCCCAAGTATTTGTCGAGTACACTCGTTTCTTCTACAATACTCGGCAAATTTCGCCCCGTTGCCCCCACCCTGATTTTTCTTGAAAAACCGCCATTTCCTATTTTTGTACATATGTGAAATGGGAGTCAGGAAAAAAGTGAGTGTTTTGACCATCAGTAGGGAAGTCAGGGGAATATGATTCACGTGTTGGGTATGAACCATGTGATAAAACAGCAACGGGATGCATCGTACGTAGGGCGGTCAAAATGCCTAAAATTCCTATTTCGTCAACATAAAGTCAAACATTTTAATTTTCTGGAATAAAGTCAAAAATCTTTAATGCAGTCAAAAATAGAGTGCAATGCGCGTAGGTATATTTACTTTATAGTGTTGAGCCAGGAAAGCTTTTATTATTCCTAAGCTTTTCTTTTGCTTTCCAATATAACGTTAGGAAAATAAAATTTCTGGAAGTGCATTGTATTTTTCTGCATTGAGAGTAGGAATGTTTGACTCAGGTAAATGTAAAAGTCAAAAGTAGGTCAAAAATTCAACTTTTTAGGTCAAAATTTTAAAAAACAAATTCAAAATATGACCACCCTAATCATAAGACTCTTGTCCTCACTAAGCACTCAACCAATCTTATCACTGTCTCGAATGCTTCCTGCTCATTCGTAATATATGTAAAATCTGAAATAAAGTGTAGTTTGCATCCAGCAACATAAATTCCTGATTTGGAAAGTAGCTGAAAAGGGTCACTTTTCACTCAGCACTGTTGAAGAGTTGTCTCAGATGTATACATCAACAGCAAATACGTATAAGGTTGTAAACTCTAATTTAGTGATGAGAACTTCTAATTTTCCTTGCATTTTCAATTTCTTTCACTTTAAAATTTAAATTCCTTTTAAAAGTTAGCACAATATTTTAAAATTTTGCAAAACTATGCATCTATGTATATAGTATATATACTCTATATAGCATTTACACAGATGTATAGTAGTGCAATATATAGATGTTTATTTATTTATTAGTCTATTCTTCATAGATAGTTGGACATTCTGCTAAATGTAGTAGAATTGTGCAGCAGACTTACAAATGGAAGCATTTTTGCACTTAATTACTTGAATTTCTTTGATTTTGTTTATCAAGTCACCTATATACTGCAGTGTGCTGCTCATATATATGAGGTATGCTCCCTTGCCTCTTCTTGACCCACTGATGCAGACTTTGCTTTGCATCATTTCCTCCACCACCACAGTAGGTCATTCAAAATGACTGGCTAACATCACATTTATCTTTCACGTGAAACTGTGCTTGACTTTTTTAAATTTTTATTTAACAATACTTATCTAATGGAGATTCCCAAGTATATTCTAATGGCTTTATTCAAATAAATGAACAAATAGACCTGTCATATCACAGGAATGCACCATGGGTCCTTAGAGGTGACAGCACAAAATACAAAGGTGCAACATCGATTTAAGTTGCTGATAATGAAATCAAACAAACAAATGCACAATTTAGTTAGCCACAATACAATCAGTCTAGCTGAATGAAAATACTTTAACTCTAACCTGAAAACCAGACAACCAATGCTTTGCTTTGCAGCAGAACACAAAGCATAGACATGCAGGAGATCTTAACCATGGCTTTGCAAGACATATGTCTTAAACATTTACATAATATTTATTTCTTATTTTTAATAGCAGCCTTTCACAAGGTAGATATTACTTATCCCCTTTAAATATAACTTAAAAGTTTGTGTTCCTGTTTGAACATAATCAACTGAGAACAAGAGAATATTCTATACAGGAGAGACCAATTTTGGCAAGTGCTGTAAAAAAATAATGGTGAAAGGAAAAAAGAAAGAAACCAAAAAATAAGTATAAAAACAGTAGGCCATTGTATCATAAACCAACAAAAAAATAACAAGTTGACAAATAGAATGTGGAAAACAAATCTGATCACAACTGCTGTGGGAATGGACATACTTGTAACAAAATCGTTATCTTTACTATTTTGACAGTAGATTTCCAATATTACAAACACCTGATTGAATGAATTCCACAAGCAATATCAGCTATATACTGCATATGAAAATAGAGTGAGTCCCCAAAAATATCACTATTGGACAGCCATTATGAGATGTAAGGAGTTGCCTCTTGCAGCCAAGGTGAGACTTCCAGCAAAAATCAATTGTATCTGTTCAATTGGTAATTTTAATGGAAAATACCACCTTGACAATTAAATTTACAGCAATGCTAACAAGGAAACATTTCTACAAAGAAGTATTCCTAATCAAGTTTTCTATGAAGAATTTAAAAAAAATAGTTATACATTGCCTAGACAAAGAAAAAAACTTCAACATAGTGAATCAAAATGAACATATACCAATAAAATGGGCCTGTTTTTACATTTGCTTACTGCTTGGGGAGATTTGCCTGAGACTCACTCTGAAATATTTCAATTAGTGATTGAAAGAAATAAGTGTTGAATTAAAAGAAAAGATCTGAAAAGCTCTTAAAGCAATTTTTAAATGGAAAGTAGCACACTGATGCTCTTCTTCCATTAAATTTACAACTTATTATATCTGCCCATCAGTATGTGCAATACATAAATTTATTCTGATGAAGCATTCAAGTAAATTCTAAGAGGCTGAAAATATTTCACATTTGACTATAAACAAGTAATAACAATCAGCATTTATCTTGACTCTGTCTGGTCTTGGTTCTCATCAGTTTGTACACCTTCTGCATCAGCAAAGAAAACTGGCTCAGCAACTGCAGATGGAGAATGCTCTTCCCCATCAGCAAGCTTGCTTTTGCATGCAGTTGAATGCTTTCTTTGTGTCACTGCCTCTGCAGTTGGTATGGCCTTGCCTAGTAGAGGGTTTGGTCCTGTTCTGCTATTACTCTTTGCCATATTGTAATCACCAGAATCAAAATATTTAACCTGCAAGTTACATGTAAATATCACATCAGTCAAAAACAGAGCCAGCATGCAAAGTATTAATAACAGGTTTTCCTTGGAACAAAGAGTTGATGTGTTCATAAACTACATATGCAAACAAAGCTAATGACAATACAGACTTCATTGAGGAAAGCTTTCTCCAAAAGTTCCCACAAACAACTTAAAGTTCTCACATACAAATAACTCTGTGAATTAATAAAAGTAAAAGTGGTTGCCTACATAGCATGTCTACACAGCACACTCCCTTACATATGAAAGCATACAGGAACATACCTCTACCTTCCATGAATCACCAGCAATTTAATCCCTATTTTGGACCCTTCTAATAATTATGAGCCATTTAAACTTACTTTTACCATGTAAACCAAAGTCATCATCCTTGTTCTCTATTTTTTACCATTTGTTTGATAGCATTGCAAATACAGGGAGAAATCTTTTTTAACCATATATATGTATGTATGTAAGAGGAGCAATGTGTGCATTTTCTTGCCTATTTACACTATTCTAACCCCTTGCAAATCCATAAAATATGAGAACTAATGGCACATCTTCAAAAAATATACTTACTCCTTTTTGTATCCTTTTTCGTAGGAAATCAGTACTTGCTGGCTTTTTCCCTGGGTATTTGTTTCTGAATTTCTGCTCCTCAGATAACTGCAACAAAAAGCAAGAACTAAAAATTGACTAAAATAAGGAATTTTTCACTGTAATCGTGGCAAAATAATATACCTAATTGTTACACCTAGAACTAAACATAACAGATCTCCAACCGACATAAGGTGGTAGTAGAAGGTAAAACTCTTTTAACCAAAATTAGCGAGGATGGGAACAAAAAGGTTCATACAATAATTTATTAACATAATAATTGGCAAGCATGAAAATCGTAAATGACTGCAAATAAAAATGAATTTAAAGAAAGATATCATACTATGCATGCCACAGTCGAATGTCAACAAATGCAGTGTAGATTCCAAGCAAAGGAAACGACACAGTGGTATGTAAAATAACTATTCATATCAAATGATAAAACAACATGAATCAGTATTTTCCACATTTTCATTGAAGGAAACGTGCAACTTGCTACTTGAAGATAAATATGCTGTTCGACAATCCAAACTAGAAAATGCCTGGGTCTATTTATTCACTGAGTTAGAGCAACTTATTCAAGCTACATTAGGCCCAGTCGTAGAAGGTAATACAATTTAACCAGGCTAGCGACTTAGAAAGTGCACAAAGAAGTAAAAAAGTAAAGTATACATAAAAATCTACCTCTGAAGCCTTCAAATGTGGAGGAATTGCAGGCTTTGGGGCATTCATTTCTGTCATTTTTCCTTCTTTCGTGTACAATCGTGCAGCGGGAACTTTACCTTCAACCCTAAGTAAAACGAATTCGCCGCTGCGATGCGCAGAAAATAATATGTGAATGCTCCTTCGCACTTCGCGAAGTAACTTACTGAAATCTGGAAAGAAACTTCAGTATGCTTTCTACGCCCAAAAACACAAATCTTGGTGGGCAATCACCTGGTTTCGGGGCAAAGAGCAATACTAATGGTTGCTTGAAAAAGCAAATCACGTTACAAATAAACCACCTGGCCTTCCGAAGAACGTTAGCTGCAACACTTGTAGGTAATAATGTAGAAAAAATTAATAGCTTCATTTGTGGTCGTTATAGACGTGGGATTACTGTAACGCTAGCACATAAAATAATATCAAACCAATACTGTTCAGTGCTAGGTGATAACAACTTAATCTATGCCACTTTCATTAAAAACTCTTATTACATTGTTATATTTACAAGCAATAAAACATTTGGGATCTTCATGCAACGCTCAGCAAAATTTCCCATGAAAATTGCATCATGGGTGTTTCTCATTCTGTCTCACAAAAGAGATTTTGCATACAGACATTGATTAAGAAAATGCATTGAACGGGAAAATGCCAAGCAGACCCAAGCAATACTTTTTGTCTCACCGGGGGTAAAAGGTTGCCCAAAAATGTCAGGTATTGATGATGATATTTATAACAGAACTTCGCATACTGTTTGTCTTCTGATTTAAATTCCTATCCAATATTAATTCATAAGCTTTTGTGTAAATTCAATACCATAATGGTAGCAGTAGTTGTGGAGATTGTAGCCCAGGAAATCACATCGAAATTACGTAGATTACGGGGGTCACACAATGCTATAGTTTTGTATCATCATACAACTGAAACCGTGCTGAAGTTTGTTAATGTCTGTCATTATAGATTTTCCTTTTCAGCTACCTTTCATCCACACTGTTATCCTGAATTGTTAGTTATTGTCAAACTGGTGCCTCACTAACACGATTCCCTTGTTGGAATCTTAAGCTGGGATGGTGGTGGAAACGTCATTATTTCATTTAACACATTCTAATTAATCAAACTTCATCATTGTGAGGACCCCCTGCGATGAGGCCGTTTCTATGGCAGCTTTCCTGTTGCCCAATCTGACATAAGAGCTAATTGTGAATAATTCATTGCAAAAGAATCAAATTGCGGTATTGGAGCAACTGATTTTCAAGGCATATATTCGAGCTAAACTTGTCACATACATTGAGGATTCAACAGCACTTGAATACCGGTCGACTTAGGCCAACTCGTGCTCTTTGCTGTTTCGTAACCAGCTGATAGTACGGGGGTTGGCACCTGCTGTAGAAGAATCTTGAATAGACTTCTGAAGAGCAGTGTTCGTAAAAACAAATACAAGTTCGCTGCTGTGCGATGGCGGCTGAAATCATACATTCACGTAAAGGAAAAGATTTGTAATAAAGAAAGTGCTTGGATCACTAATGTGGACTTGAATCAACGTGCTAACAATCGCTATCGCTCCAGCCATGAAAATCAAGCGTAAACGTACATGTTTGAAAGTTTACGGAATATTTTTAATCTTCGTTGTGATTTTATTTTATCCAATATTCTCGCTTGTTGTGTTCAAAGCACCTGAGACAATAAACTCTATGCTGGACACCAAGCATGAAAACATTTCATTTTGGAACCTTCGTAAGATCCTAGTTGCTGACAGCAAAGTTAAAAATGGAGATTACCCAGAAGATGTATTTAGCAAGAAAGAACTACAGCAAGGCTACGTTACCCTTCATGTAATCGGCATTTGCTATATGTTCCTAGCCTTATCGATAGTCTGCGATGAGTTCTTCGTTCCTGCCTTGCATGTTATTTCAGATATCATGGCAATTTCTGATGATGTTGCTGGTGCAACATTCATGGCAGCAGGGGGGAGTGCCCCCGAATTATTTACGTCAATACTAGGGGTATTTGTGGCTAAATCAAACATTGGATTTGGAACCATAGTTGGGAGTGCAGTTTTTAACATCCTTTTCGTAATAGGCATGTGTGCTATATTTAGCAAGACGGTGCTTCACCTGACTTGGTGGCCACTTTTACGAGACAGTGTATTTTATAGCGTAGCTCTGGCATTATTGATTCGGTCCTTCCATGATTCAACCATAGAATGGTGGGAATCATTGATATTATTTGCAATCTATTTGCTTTATGTGACTTTCATGTACTTTAATGAGAGACTGGAGACCTATGTCAAACAGCTAATCAGCAAATGCCGAATCAAAGATAGCAAGATAAACCCACAGGTGAGAGATATTGCATCGCATTGAACATTTTTGAAATATGGTGGCCTGCCTATTTTCCCACCTTACTATTCAAATAAGAAAGGAAACTATAATGCCCATATAATTACAAGTGTCTAAACTCTTCTGAATCTGAGCTGCTGCAATAAACCCAGTACCCCCTGATTCTCTCTCATCTGTATGATAGTAGGAAAAAAAGGCTAGTTGCATTGGTCTCGTCGGAACAATAAGCATATGAAATTCTCCTTTCGAGATATCAGCTATACAATATGATGACTTCATCAACGTATTTAACATTTTTACTAATCTTTGAGCAATGTCCCTTTCCAGCTACAGCTACGGCCTAACCATGAGATCTTTAATCAATTTGATTATATTTCATTGTTGAATAAATCATTTGACTGCTTAGTATGCTTATTCTAGGCCCTTGAATCGAGTATGTACTCGATGTAATCGAGAATTAAGTATGTACTTCCATCAGCGCGCCCCCACCCCAAATAAAATATTGTAAACACGTGCTAAACCACTAAACGACAGTGTTTCCATAATTTTAATTGAAGCCATGATCAAAGTCCCCGTTTCATTCCGATAAAATTCGTTGATGCGTTAATAATCATAAGGAAGTCTACAAATCTGGTCCTTAGAAAGTTTAAGAGTACATTTTAAGACTAAATTTCAAGTGCTAGAAAGAACGAGCAAATAAGAAAGTCGAGGACAAGATGAAGATGGGAATTTGACGATTTGCCCCTTTTTGATAATATCAATGTTTGTTCAAACTCTGAAAGCAGAAGCTTTTGCTCAGATTGAAAAAACTAATAATTTAAATTCTTTGGTTTGAAGTTGCCTATCTACAGTAGCCAATGCACAGGTAATTTAAGCAAACTATTTATCAAATAACTACAGAATAGGAATGCATGAAAATTATAAAAACCCTAGATCAAAACGTTTTACAAATGGATTCTGCTTCAATACGACCTTTGATCATCAATCATTCGAAACTTTGCATTTCCCGTTTAATATTCTCTAATTTTTGTTTTGCTTTGTGTACTGTGAATATATTCATTTTCGTATTTATGTGTCATGCTTGTCTGCTGTGAAGGAGAGTAGATGTTAGATGCGTTCTTTCCTTCCAATTCAATTACATTCTTTTTCTTCTAAGAATACTCAATTTTTCACCGAGCCTCACCATTCTTAAATCTTTTTGTTTTGAGCTTTTGATTATTCTTAAACTATTATCAAGTACTAAAGGTGCAGCGTTGCCTGAAAATAAAAGGAATATATTCAAATCTTTGTTGATATCTTACTTCATCATAAAGCAAACAGAAGTGGAACTAAATAGTAAATTTTATCGACAATAAAAGTCAATCTCAAAACAGTGTAATGACTAGAATAGACAAACATTCTAAGTGATAAGTTTGAGCTTTACATTATTCTAAATTAAACTTAATTAACTTTTAGCGATTCTGAGCCTTTATATTCTGATAAACTCCATTTTTATGAGAAAGAAGTGTAACTTCAAAGATGTGCAAATGGAGAGTAAGGAGGTGCAAATCACAGCCTCTCAAATCAACATAGTCCAAATCACGGCCACACCTTCGGCACTTTGGAATAGTGTAAGAATAATTCAAGGTTCAAAATCAAAAAAATGCTAGAATATCGAGGCTTAGCAACAAACTTAGGTATTCTTATAAAAAAAGAGTGTAGCAGCTTTAAGAGCGACACACCGAACATTTTAAAGCAAGGATATAGACTGAAATCGTATTTCTAAGATCTAGAAAAGCAGGCTGTATTTAAAGAAAACTTTAGAACTGCACATAAAATCCAGCAATGCTGTGTTGAAAAATTGAATTCTGGCTGCAGATGGTATTGAACTGCCTGCTTTTAGCGATAAGTGGTAGATAAATGCACTTCCTCTAACACGTCCATTTCTGGCTGCATTCTGCTTATCATTGCATACCGAAAACTATCCTTTTTACTCCAATTTCCTTTCTTACAACCGTGAGCCACCAAATAGTAATCTTTTATATTGCACAGTTTTTCATTAGAGCTGCACAAAGTTTTTTAGAACTGTGCATTTTGTGTGGCACTGCACGTTAAAAAAAACCCTGCAGAAAAGGAATGAATACCAATGGGTTCTCCTGATATCGATGCTAAGTTAAATGACAATTCAGACCTACCTAACATAAATACAACTACGGTCTCATCGACGTTCCTACCTGAAGAAGAGGGCATAGAGTCATCGGACCCCCGTTGTTACGTGTCTGAAAGTTCATAATGAATATGCATAAGTTATTCATGTCCTTAGATCGTATTCATAATTCACTGTCAGAAGTCTTTAGCTAACTTCAATGCCTTTAATCGCCTATGTAAATGTAATTTCCTTTATCTGGGGTCAAGTAACTATCATTTCGCTAGCCAAGTACATGTAGGGGAAACAGTTTATCAGGAACATTGCTTTTTTCCATTGCTAATATTGAGAATAGGAGATTTTTTGTACTCTATAGTTGAACATCAACCTCCTACGTACATTGTTACAGCGTAATCAAAGATACAATTTGGGAAGTTTAAGTTAAATACGACCTACGAAGTTTAAGTAAAGCAGTAATGAAAGCTTGCTACAAACAACTATTTTGTTTGACTTCTTTTCTTGTATTGTTATTTCGCTTCCTTTAGGATAGAGAGCTTTTGGGCCTTACAATTTTTTCATTTGACTTATCGATAAGCTGATAAGGTGGTACTGTTTTGAAAGCAGTAGCTCACGATTTATTTGATTAGGCTCAAATGTGTAAATCAATGAATGGGAAATTTATATACTGTATGATTTAATCAAAGTATTCACAGAAAAGAAAATGATAGAATCTTGATTATTTTCCGTGCTATGGGATGCAGACATGCAAAACAGGGATTAAGAAGATGCACTTTACAGGCGATAGGAAGAAGATGTTGTCATGTTGGTTATGAACAAGAAGCATTTTGCACGACCATAAAGACGAGATTATTGAAATCCTAGCACTATTGGTTTCCCATAGATAACCTTTCTATGCATTGCCTGATACTGCGAAATACGTATATGATGTAACTGAAGCGAATGAAGGGTGAAGCAAATTGTAGCCAGTGATGTTGTTGTTGCTTAATATAGCCACAGCTTTTGAAAATTAACAAGCCTGTACTTGATCTATTTCAAAAGCCAAAGCCTGTCCATTAGAGGCTGGACGAGGACAAAGAGTTTAGCTACTTATTTAGAAAGACTGAAGGCCTAAATAAATTCGTGTCATTGTACTCCATATGATTTTGGGCTTTCGACAATTTTGAATAATCGAAGTGTAAATGTTAGAGATGATATGTTTGATCTATGAGCTTGAATTATTGAGCGCATAAGATTAAATCAAACAATATCTGTATTGTTAACTCCTCATATTTGAATAGAACAGAGTTCATATGAAAAACACTCGCGTCTTCCACTATTATAATGTTCTTGTTGATCAACAATCGTGCTTTAAAGCGATAGAGGATATCCAATGCAATAGTTTTTTAACAAAACTTGCAGTACGAGAGCATTCATTTCATTTCTCACTACGATAGAGCTCTCATGGAGTTTACTAAATTCTAATGTACGCCCAATTCAGAGGGGTGAGAATAAGGGTAATAGTGACGACACCCCTCTCTCCAGATATCTCCTTTCCTGGTTGATATTAAAATGCATACAAATGTATTACACATATACTTGTAAAAACTCAAATGGAGCATCTTGGGTCGTTTGATTACCAAAAAGTGCGTAGTATGATTGCTGAACAACCTAGATCTTATAGTAGTGATACCTATTTTCATTTCTTACTTATACAAAATAATTTGTTTTTGACATATGTTTTGGTTACGATTCCTTTTTTTTCTCTTGAAATGCCCGCAAGTTTTTAGCAATAAACTGAATTAGCTCTATATTTGTAAAGCAACGAAGTCCTTAACATTTATGAACCATAATAATTTGACCATGCTTTTCTTCTTAGATTGCCTCAGGTGGACTTCACTATCAAAACTGTACCCTGCACCTTGTGATTCATACACTTGACCCTATCTCTGAAGGTATGTTTCACACAGAATTTTGTTCAAAAAATTGCTATCTCTTAATAGTATGATGAGTAAACTAATGGATTTCCTCGCGTAAATCTGAGACTTCATGCTTACCTGTTACTTCATTATGCTTAAATTTTATTAAAACTTCATGGAGCAGTAGGTTTTCTTAGATATGAATTATTGCAGAGCACACTTAACGATGTAGCATTGCTTCTATTTAAAGCTAAGAACTCAAAACATGACCTAATACTAAAGTCAGTAAGGTCACAGCAACTTGAAGTAGCCGATGGTACAAAGATTTATGATGATTTGTTAACACAACAAAGTCGTTTGGAAGAAAATGCAGTAGAAATCTATTATCGAGTGCTAAATTGAGTAAGCGCACGAAGGAAGAAGTTTGGTTTCTATGTACTATCAGGTTTATTATGCTAATAAAATTAAGTAAATATCGTTAAATTTATTCAAGAGGATGGCTTATCGGTTGAAAATCTTGAAAAATTTTCAATTAAAAATTTATGCTTTGACAGTGAACGATAAAGGTTCGGTCAACCTATGTCATAGCGAACAGGTCGCATTCATATAGAAACAGTGCTCTGTCAATTTTCAGTTTGATTTTCTCTACAAAGACATGTATATGTAACCTGCTCACTTATTCCGAAATCATATCACCCATTCTTTCTTGCCAAGACTGCAGCTCATTTTGCTCAGATCTTTGTCAATATTAATAGGGGGTTATGCATAGTTTCAGGAACATGCCTGGTGCTTCACTCAGCTCCAGAGCCAATGCGGTTAATTTAGAAGCTTTTGGGACAATTTTTAATCTTTTGCCATGAAAGTACTTGATTTTTTGTAGCTGTTTTTCTTCCTGGTTTTGGGAGTGGCCAACTCTAGGGATTTCACACAGCAACAATTATTTCGCCTTATATTTGTGGACTTTTCTGTCACATTTGATTAATTTATTGCATAAATTAAACTTTTTTGACAAGAGCAAATTCGGGCCCCTGTCCATCCTGAGGTTCGATATCTTGATGATGGGGTGAAGGTGACTGTAAAATAATGAAATTATGCTGTAGGGATGAAAAGTGCTAGAACCTAACTCTAATTTTAAAACATAGGTAGAATGTAGTGAGTATTTAAGGAATATCCTCATACATTATACAAATAAACTCTATTTACATATAAATAAATCTCTCGTGGTCGCGTGTGCTGAGAATTTAAGTCCTTAGACTTCAAAGTGGGTTGAGTTTGCCAAAGTAGCGGCCCTTACTATATCATGCAATCTGGATGTTTTGCATGATGATAGTTCTCAAAAATAGCAACTTTCTTAATCAACTATTGCTTGGACATATGGCCAGGGCCCCCAAGAGGGGGAGCAGGGGGCAAATTGCTCCAGGGCCTCGAGATCCAAGGGGCCTCATAGTACCCAATGCTTCAGGGTCTGGGAGGCTTCATGCAGTAAACCAGCAGTAATGTTCCAAGGCTAGTTTCTAGACCGTGAAAACTTCAGTTCGTTTCGCTCGCAGTGATACTTCTCTTTCTATTTTGCCTTGGGGATTTTTCTTGGCGGCCCTGTATATGGTTGCTTGATAGAGAATAATTTTAGTATTGCCAAGAGTATTTGAAATTTCAAAGAGATACGAATAGAAGTTTGTGACTCAGCTGCAGTAGCAGATATTATGATGCTTTTGGCTTCGTTTACTTCTATTCTTCTTTGACATCGTTGTAGCGTTGTTATATTTTACTAACTGAACTTTACTGAATTTTAAGTTCAGGTGTTTCAATGTTGTTCTGCTACTACGTACGTTGCAATGAAATATAGTTACCCAAAAATATGGGTGTAAGTATATTTTTTGCGAAAATTTTCTGCATTCTAGCAACGGCAGAGAGCAAGCTCCACAGATTCAAGGAGATCCTGAAAGAGGGTTGGGTAGACACCACGAAGAGAGACAGATACCGATATGGAAGAGAAGGAAGCAAGCTCAGTGATGACGGAGATGTGGACCTTAGAAAATTAGCACTGGTTAACAATTATTTTGGCGACAATAAATCTAAACGAGAAACTTCTGATTGCAATAAGTCATCGGCGGAGAATGCAGTTCCTACTGCAAGCCATGGATATCAGGGATCGCATGATGCCAGTCGTTCAAACAGTGCTTGTTCAGTGGGTAGCCATGATAGACAAGATGAGTCAATCTTTAAAGACAGGGCTGGTAGCATGGCGTCATATCAGAGTATCAATCAAAAGCAAGGCAGTACAGCAGCAAGTACACCAAGAACTGAGAGGACAGTTCGCTTTAGTGGTAGAGTTTCAAAAATGAGCACTATTAGTTACCATGGGATGTCTAGGGCTTGTTTACGAGAAACTGCAGCAGAAAAACAGGTTAGTATTGTTGAATCATTATAATACAGATACATTATTGGCAAGGTTCTCTTAGTGCAAAAGCATAATGAAATCAAAAGATGCTTTGACTAGGATTAAGATTAGTATTATTAGTGAGATGAATTCCCAGGTTATAGGAAACTTCCCCTAGCAATGAGTTAACATTACACTATGAGATAGTTGAATTTGACATTCCCAAGCAAAGCACTGCTTCTTTCATCAATAATTCAATACAGAAAAGTATGACTGTGTCCTAAATGTAGGTTATTTTAATGCCTATTTTTCCATAAGTCTCAATAGATAGTGATCATCTTCCACACTTAGGTTATACAGTCTTGTTCAATTCAATTCAATTCAATTCAAATTCAATTCAATTGTTTCCATAGCCTAATCAGGCCAATCGAATCCGTCCCTTTTTCAAGGCAATCTGCACCTCTTGTTTTAAAAGCAGATCTTAGCACACTTTTGTGAATATTTGTTGGATTTGCAGCCAATAGGCAACACAGTCCTCTTTCTCTATGAATATAATGTGCATAAAAGCAGATATGCTTAAAGAAACAGGACAGCACTAACACCCTCAATATCTTTTGATTAAAGTAGGGCTTTTTCAACGTACGCTAGCAGTTACGATACGTAGGAGGGATTTTTACCAAGCATGCTAAATGTGTAGCAAACGTTTTTCTATATAAGAAACATTTCTATAAGAAACATGAGGCTGAAATTAGGTAAAAATTAAGAGATTTAAGAAACATAGGCAGGCTGAGTTTCAAATAATAACTTGCAAAAACTGCTTTTAGTAGTAAATTTTTAATCAGATTTGCAAGAAAATGGAATGAACATGCCTTACAAAACCTGAGCATCCCTTTTCTTGCATCACAGTTGCCTAGTCTGGTTTATTATTGTCATTTGAAGTTTTTAAATTGAAGAAAAATTTAAGAAACATTTAAGGCTGGATGTGACGAAATATTATGAAACATCCAGGCTGAAGCTAAAGAGTTTGTTTCGTATAAAAAAATCGTGTATCAGAATTTAAACTCATTTCAAAAGCAAACTGTAGGAAAGCATTTGGCAATAGATCCTAATTATTTGTATAGCACCAAACAACACTGAGTGACCTTCATAGGTAGTTACACAAAACATAAATCACAAAATCAGACGGGATATATAGACCAGAATAGTGGTCGCACAATTTCATTTTGCGAGTGTCCTATCTGCATTGATAAGAAGGCCAATTGGTGACAAGAGAGATTGATAGGGAAGAAAAGAAAGTACTGTTGAAGTGTGAAGGCGAAACTGCAAGATAAAGTTATATCAAAACGAGCCGCTTCGTATGAATAATTGAAAGGGAGATTTTGTTTTGGAAATTGCTCTGCATTTAAGATTAAGAGAGATAGATAGGTTCACGAAAAAAGGTGCAGTACAAGTGGATTGAAAAAGGAAAAAGGGTCCTGCTATGGTTTACTAATAGAATCGAAGGTCGTGAATTCATTGAAATATTAATGATCGTCACAACAGTGGCAAAAAAGAGTAAGTTGGATTTATTTCACTCTTGTTCTCACCAATGCCATAGGTCAAGACAGATTTAAAATCGTGAAAAATTTAAGCTGAACTTATAAATGAGAGAATTGAGTAAGCTGCACAGTTGAGATGTAGGAATAATGAGATCATTGAAATGAGAAGTTTGGAAATCAATCCTAGCAAATTTGGCATTAATCTTAACTGTGTTTTTGAATTTTGCAATCAAATGTATGGCTGTTGGTGATAAAAATGGCTTCGTGCTTGACATGGATTAAAATTTACAGATTGAAATTCATGAATAAGCTGAGGAGCTGTTTAATATTTCATAAACCAATGCTGATTGTCTTGGTCACTGGAAATCGCTTATTAACCATGAATGCTTTTTAAAGTTATCCTCAGCTAGAAAAATATGTTCTAAGTTACCACCTTGACGAAAGTAACATACATATCTTCATCTATTTGTGCAGTTGCAGCTTTCGTGATTCTGCAAGCAATTTTTATGACCCCAAAACACACGGCATTACTTCGCTTTAAGGCAACATGCGTTTTGAAGTATTTGCTTCAAAATACCAGTTGCGGATTTACTACTACCGCTTCCTTTAATTAGATAGCTATTCATTTCTTCACATTCATCTTCAAATCACTAAAATCGTTGAATTTCTTCGGAAACCTTTTATTCAGTAATTCTTGCTGCTTTTCGATTAAAATGTGACCATCTATTTAGCCCTATTCTTCTATTCAATCTAAATTCAGTGTCCATATATATAATTCAATTAAGCAATTTTCTTATTTTCTAGGGCTCAATCGATGAAGATGAGGAGACACCGTTATCTCTAGAGTTTCCAAAGACAGCCTTAATGAGGATTTATTACATAATAAAGTTTCCTATAGTCATTTTGCTGTTCTTCACCTTGCCGGATGTTAGAAGGCCTGTAAGCATCAATTTTTTTGTTAAGTTATTCTTGGTGTCATGGACATAATCATTGGGGTGGGAGCCGGGGTGCCACAGCTCCCCTTTTCACATGGAAATATTCGTGATTGCGAGTTATTTGCAACATTCGTGATTGCAATTAACTGTAAATACAGGAATTACACTATACAGTTGACGTGAAATATCGCACTGTCGTTGGGATGAAGTGCAAGAGGACTTTAAGTTTCTAGCTAGTATATTCAGCAGCTGACACAAATATGCACGGGTATCATTTCTCTCCATCAAAGTTACTGCAGTTTCGATATTTTAGATGTTTACGCTAGTGTCGTAAGCAAATGTTTTTCCCTTTCAAGCTGCTTTTCAAAGTCAGTGATCTGCAGAATCGATTGCACTTACGTAGTAGGGTGAACAGAACCCTGCGTACCACAAAAATTGATCATACTAGTTTGTAGCATTAATATATTCCGCTTGTTCATGATTTCAAAGGAACAACCTCTGTTCTTAATGAAATTAGTGAAACTAAACTTACCATGATAACCTGGCCTAGCACGTTGCTCTGCGGTCTTTACCAGTACCCCATTATTTTCAGTGCTCTTTAACGGATGCAAGCTCAACAACAATGGCGCACTTTTAGTTAACTAGTTAACTTCCAAGTGTATGCTTTCATCCAATAAAGCAAAGGTATGCTTTCTTAATACTTAGTCCATAGTTGTCTGCAAAATGTCGACAGCACTCACTTTCCACCAAATCAACTGAATCGAAGAGTCACCTTAATTCTCTTGGGTGCATACACAAAAGCAATACGAGAAAAGATCACTAGGGAAAGGAAAGATGCCTCATCCCTCAGGACTGTCTCAGCAACTCAAAATTACAAAACGATCTCAGTTATTTTTAGAAAATACTATGTTCCTAACGTGATCTATATGTTTCTTCTCAGAAATTACGTAAGCTTTATCCATTGACGTTTTTGGGAAGCATCATATGGATTGGTGGGTTTGCGTACCTAATGGTATGGTGGGCGTCGACAACAGGTGCAGCGCTTGGAATCCCAGATGAGGTAAGCATGAACTCCTCCTCTCAAACTGCAGCATAAGCCCTGTTTACACTATACAACTAACCCGGGGCGAACCTTGTTCATTTTACGCTGTGAAAAAATTAAAAAATTTCTCGCTTTTTTCCTAGCAACCTGTCACTATCTTCTACTTTCTTGCTAGAGAAAATAAAGGGATATATCCATAGTTTGACCATCTTCTCGTAGATCCGCCTTTTTTGAGCAAATGTCAAACTGCTGAAGGATCTTCTTGTCAGCCTAAATTCTTATCATGAGTAGAACTGCCTCATCAGCCCACATTGAGCTTCTTTCAACAGCTTCCGTACTCATTTTAGCAAAATGTGTTCAATTTCCAATAGAGTTGTTAGTTAAAAAGCAAAATCAGTGAAAAATCTGTAGAATCAAAGTGGCGCACATGGCTAGAATTTAGCAACACGCATGTGCGGACTGTAAAACTGCCCCGGGTTCGACTCTGATATATGTTTACACTATGTTTAAAGCAACTAACCCGGGGCTAACCCACCTCTGTTGCAGGGTTAGTTTAAAGTGGGTCAAACCCGGGGCGAACCCGGGTTAGTTGCGTTTACACTACAAAAAATCTAACCCAGGTTAAACTAACCTTGGTTCGCCCCCCGGGTTAGTTTGTGTAGTGTAAACAGGGCTATACTGCTCTTAAGTGCCTAATTGAATTGAATTAGCAAGGGGTTGAAATAAGCGTGGGTAGAAAAAATGTTCTGAAAACTAAAATAATACTACTATCGAGCAGTCTATATTATAGATCAGGCGTCTATGGTAATTTTAATGTATGCAGCACAAATATATTGCTAACAGACAAAAAGAGTTGTAAAAATATCTGTTTTGAAAACTTTCGCGAAAGAACGTATAAGCGGGGGGGGGGGCTAGAAAATTTTCAAAAATTAATTAGCTGGTGGGGCGGCAGTTGGGCACTTGAGGCTAAAGTATACAAACTTATCCGATTCAATACTTTGAAGAATTATCTGTTAAAATCTAGCAATATTCTCACTGCTGCACAAAAACGAAGAGATAAAACCAAAAGAAATAACTCCAAATTGTTTTTGTCAAACGTAAACGTAAGAATCAAACAGCAAGCATTACAAAAAACCCAGACACTTGAGTTGAAAGCACAGACTAATAAACAAACCAAAACACTCCCTAATAGGTCAAGTTCTAGACAACAAAAAGTCATGTCAGACAACAATTGACGTCAATCAAAATGTTGTCAAGTCCATTCGCAAAGAGCGCTGCTTACTTTCACTGGTAGTATTCAACACTAGAGAGTTTACGCAACACGACGCGCCTGCTGACGACGAGCCAAAGAAGTCTAGAAACGAGCGCGGTCACGCCATCCTCTCGCAAACATTGGCGCGAATCTGATTATCGCGCTAGTTTCTAGACTCCTTTGGCTCGTCATGAGCAGACGCGTCGTGTTGCGTAAACTCTCTACTATTTTTATCAAACAATGTAATCTACTTTAAAGAATTATCTTTATCAAATAGTGCAATCTATTTCTTCATGCATTTTTGGTACCTTAAAAAATCACAGAAATTTAATTTGCCAACTTTGTGTCAAAGAGGC
Source organism: Cassiopea andromeda (assembly GCA_018155075.1). Lineage (NCBI taxonomy): Eukaryota > Metazoa > Cnidaria > Scyphozoa > Rhizostomeae > Cassiopeidae > Cassiopea > Cassiopea andromeda. Next base: position 156,451 of record WIPJ01007651.1, on the reverse strand, counting down.
AATGTTAATGTAAAGAAAATTTGGATGATTTAGCTTTCAAATCCTCACTTATATTCGGTGTGCCTTGGTGATTTTCATGAGTTCAATTAATTACAAAATATTCTTGCTATTGCTATCTGTCGTAAATGTTCACAAATCTTTGAGATTACGTTTATTATTGTTATTGCAGGTGATGGGCCTGACTTTTCTGGCTGCAGGCACGAGTATACCTGACCTAATTACAAGTGTTCTCGTTGCAAAGCAAGGCCTTGGTGATATGGCGGTGTCTAGTTCAATTGGAAGCAATATATTTGATATTACTGTAGGGTAGGAAATTTCAGTTTTTATGTATACCGAAAAGGAAATGAGTTTGTGAAGATACGTCACTAAAATTTTATTTACCTGTCTCGAGCTCAAAGGGCCTCGTTAACAATTTTCATCATTGTACTGGTGAAGATTGTAATCGAGACATTTGAAACTGAAGATATTTGTAATATTGGCTAGAATATGGTGTAAAATCTATCTACCTACTCTGGTGTCTCTAATAGACGGGCCCCCCGTCTATAAATTTCAGGAGAATTTTCCTTCCCCCCGTTGCTTATTAACACCCTCTTCCATTAAATTTTACAAATCGATCATGATCAGAACACGCAGAAAATTACATCACCTTTTAATAAAACAGTTTCCCAGCATGAACCACCTTCTCTTAGCACTCTTTTTCTATTTAAAAGCTGCCGACATGCATGCCCCCTTCTATCAGCACCATCTTTTTATTGAAAACTAGCTGACATGAACACCACCCTTCTATTCACACCCCCTTCTATTAAGACTTGGCCGATGTGAACACCCACCTCCTGTTGCCTTCCCCCTTCTCTTAGAGACACTAGAGTATCTATCTCTCTATTAATCAACCTTTCTATTTCCCTCCCTAGCCTTTCTCAACAATACTTTTAACTTTGCATCTCAATGAATGCTCTCTGATTCTAGGTTGCCTATCCCATGGTTCTTCTGGAGTGCAATTAACTCATTCAATCCTTTATATGTTGACAGTCATGGACTTTTCTGCTCTACACTTTCCCTCTTCATCATGCTTGTTGCTGTGATAGCATCTATTGCTATATTCAAATGGAGGATGTCCAAAAGATTGGCGATGGCAATGTTTGTACTTTATGCTATATTCCTCACTTTAGCTTTGCTAATTGAGTTTAAAGTCTTTGTGTGTTTTTTTTAATTCTTAAAGAAAGTAACCGGAATGCACCAAAACCGTAGTCATAACTCTGAGTTATCTATGGGTCATGGGGTCTGGGGGATATATAAGAGAACAAGGCAAGTAAAATAACTACAAGGCTAAAAGGCATACGCATACTCATAAGCCAAGGAACCGGGGGGCATAGGAGGAACATGCCGCCCACTTTCTACAACTTTGAGGGGGAAATGCCCCTTTTCAGCTTACATAGTTACACTTTTCTGCTTGTGAAGTTGTAATGGTACACTTAAATGCATATGCCCCCCACCCCCCTTCCCCACTTGAATGCTTCCTACGTCTTTGCATATATTTTGGCAAAGGATTTCTAGCACAATTGCCGACTCAGTCATATACGAGTGGTCTGGACCCTAGTATCCTTCTTCTATCTGCTGAATTGCAACTTTGCAAGCTTACGTGACTCCAGCACATTCGAACAACCTCATAGGAACTTGAAGTTCTACAAAGTGAAGGAACACCATCGTCGATTCTACCCAATTCCTGTATTTTATACGCTTGCCAGGATACTTTTATATACTGCAGCTGAGACACAGCAGCGTATTGACCAGCTGGAGGCCTATCGTTTATTCAAGACACCTAAGGCCAACCAAATCCACAGTTTCGTAACGTAGCTGTCTGTGTGCACGTGCAACCATCAAGAATGCTATTCAATGTCTTCAATACGAAAGACAATTACCATGCAGGTGCCTAGATTGTATCCTTCTGATAATCGTGAGAGCCCAGCAACAAAAATTGTTCGAACGGAGCATAAATCTATTGTAAGGCCTACTTCGTTAGAAAAGTGAGGAATAGAACTTGTATGACGGCATGATGTCTTTTAGTCTGCATTGAAAACTTCAAACGAAAAAGAGTGTCGCTACAGGACACAACAGGGCGTGAGCTTATTGGAATTTGAGAAAAGTTGAGTCATGTACGCACAGTAATAAGGCCTAAGTAGAAAATTTATGTATTCTGAAGACTTAGAACGGGTCCTTAAATCTCTTGTAATGACATTTAATTTCTTTCCCTACAGCATCCAAATAAGATACTTCTCTATCACCATATTCGCAATTTTATTGACTAAATTCCATGGAAATGCAAATCTTCAATGCAATGAACTTGACCCTATCTGTGTTCCCACCTCCCCTATATATACACCTGAGTGTTAGATAGAGGTTAAGTAGCATTTACCATATACGAAGTTAAGAGGAACGGCTATTGGTATATCTTAACCTATCATCTCCTTCGCAATTCCCTGCATAATACGCAATAATTGCTGGTTTTATTACTAGTACGCTAAGCGTGGTTCAAAGTGAGTGTCTAATGTTATTGCTCCTTATTTTGCAAGCTGCAGCAGTGAGCCAGATTTTGCACCGTAAATATAAGACAGTGTATTTTATGCACAAGTGGAATGTAAATTGACAATATTTATAAGGTATGATAGTAAATACAGAGCGTATTTCATCTCGGTTTTATTTATTTGTGCTGTCTGAAAACAGTGATTTGCTAGTGATTGTGTGTAAATATTAGTGTAACAAAGAGATGAAGCATTTCAAAGTGCTTAAAAATATAATTCTCATGTTTGTTGTGTATTTTTGATTTTGTCATTGCAAACTCTCCAGCGAAATTGGCTATTTTAAGTCCTAAGCTTTCAAGATAGGGTCCGAATCTGGCTTCCATTTTCCATGATTGCCAGTAGGATACCTATAATAAATTTGTACTACCTACCATCTAAAACACATCTTACGCACATGAGGTATCCACGGCTTATCAAACTAAACACTCAGCGTATACAGCAGCATTTTGCAGTTGGGTTGCAAACTTCTTCTTTGCGTAACACGTAGTACAAGGAGGGGTGCTCATGTGCCTTCATGGGAGTCGTGAAAACACGGGAAAAAATTCAAAGGTAAACCCGGGATGGGCAGAGATGTAGTTAAATAACACAAAAGAACACCAGTTAAAGGTGTGGATCTCTGTTTATGTTACTCCCACTCAGAGGTGATTTCTAGAGAGGGGCTCAGGATGCGGAGCCCCTTTAAGATACTTGTTCATTTTGGGGGGCTCAGCCTTGCTTCCAATGCTTTATACATGGCTATTGAGATCTTTCTAGATGTTGGCAATGTTATATCACAATTAGACTGAGCTGCCACGTCTCCATCTTTAAAAACATGGGTGTGTCTGCAAATTGGCCACACCCATTTTCTGACATTACTGCTGGAGCCCCCCTTTCTAAAATTTTTAGAAATCGCCCCTGCTCCCACTTCTAATTCCTTTGACTGTGAGATCACTAACCTGTTAAGACAAAAATTCCCTTTGGAAGAGAAAGTTAAGTTTTTGTTGACTGAACTGGTAGACCAATGGCGAAACAAATCTTGCTTTTCCTGATATGTCTGATTTTGCAATTTTCTTCACTCAGGAAAAAGTACGGGGCAATTTATCATCAAGCAGCCAATGGCTACATACTAGATACTATGTTTCTCAGGGATCTTTCCTCGGGCCTAATTATTTCGCTTCGTTTCAATACTCTGAGGTTTGCAGCCCCGCAAAAGACAATGCCAATCTTCCCCTTCACAGAAGTCAAGGGAAATAATCTGCGAACTATAGAAAGATATTTGCTGGTGCCAAATGGTTTGAATGCAATCAAATGGAATAATTGAAATCCTATCCAAGCCTAAGTAACTGGTACGTCTCGCATACCTTAATTTATTTGACTGATTTGCAAAACATCCTCATATTTCAATCGATAGGGCAATGCTTCACCATGTACAACGAAAATTCCATTCAATTAATCATGCCTTAACCAGTATTTATGATTCTATAAAGCTAGAAATTTGTTACAATCCCAAATCCATTTTTGCTTCGTGGCACCGTTTCTTTTATCTCAATAACTATAAAATGATGCCTTACTCTACGTTATAATAAAATAGCTTCGCATTTTGAAGTGACTTCATCAAGCTAAATCTTATGCAATGGGCAGCTATCTACCCTAGGTACATAATCATCAAATCCCTAAAGAACATTCACATGAAAGATGCAATTTTGAAAGAGAAAAAGCAAAGGTATTCCCATATACTTTCGTACGTAGGGGAGTGCCTGTTAGAGAGGACACTTATCCTGAGCCATCGGCATGTGAGGTAGGGTGGCCAGTTCCTTTCCTCGCCGCCTTTAGCTCCCCAGTGTTCCCACTGGGTACCCATTTGTTACTGGGTGAACAGTGAGCGAGCGTTCAGCCAGGGCATCGAGTCCGGCTCGAACCGTAGACCTTCCGCATGGGAGGCATGCGCTCTAACCACTATGCTGCCTCGCTCATAGAAAAAGCAAAGGGTATATAAAATGAGTCTTACATCACGCTCTTGTGTTTGATTTAATAAAAAAGCAATCTAATACACATACACAAAGCATAAAAGAAAAGGCCGTCATCTCAGGCAAATTAGATACATTTTCTAGTTAAGTAGAAAAGAAAAATATAAGACATATTGAAGCTAATACTAAACTTGTTAAAATAACATTCATGTTCATTAAATGATATTTATATATTTATACAATGTATAAAATAAAAACCAGTAACAGTTATCACTACTATGTTAAACGAAGCCTACTTAAACTATGGTGGCCAGGATAACTCAAAAATTCCACGATAATTTCAATTTCGAAGCCATGTGGCAACGTTATGCAAATTCTGGATTTAATCGTTTTCAAAATAACGATACCCTATTAATCTGTGGATATACTATCACATCTATGAATATAGCATCACGTCTAGTAAATGACTGTCATCAGCCAAAATTCTTCTTTCTCACTTGAAACATTCGTTGAGGTGAATTCTCACTTGTATGCACATCAGATACAGACATTATATGATACAAAAATTTTTATCTAAACTGATTGTTATAAGACGATGAAATAGATCACTTTCTTGGAAGAAGAGTTTTATCATCATACTTGAGATAGGATTGTCTAATGAAAATACGTGCATACTGTTACTGTATTAGTAGGCCTAGCCTCTCTAATAGAACATATCTGCATCTGAAAGATCTATTTATTTACAAGAAAATCTATTCTAGCATCCATACAACATCTTGGTAGAAGATGAATTTTGAATTTCAATGTAACCACCAAAGTAAGGCATGATTTGTGGTGGGAAAGAAAACCTTTTCTCTGCTCTGAGATAACGTAAGTTTTCCATATATCCATATGGCTTGCAACCACCAGGACTAGAGAGGTAGGTACATTTGTGTCTGCATTCTGCGGCATACGCTTCCATTTTCTCCGAATTTACAGTCACTGATATTGCCAATGAGGGGAAGATGTTGAATATCTCATCAAATGCAATTTCATGAAGTCATACAATAATATAAAAAGCCTACGGTTGCAAGACATTTGATAATCTCTTCTGGAGTGAAAGTAACTGAGAAATGTTTTGTTTCAAAACACCATCAACATCTTTTAGTTCTCTGACTTTTGCTTCATTCGATCTCAGTTCATTAATTCGTTTTTCTAACTGTGTGTTCGTCTCCAACAGTTTTCGGTTTTCACTCTGTAGTTGCTAATAAATGGAAAGAACGGTTTAATCATTACTTTCAACGTTCCTCATATTCTCATCTGATCGTCATCCCTCCAATCACAAAAGAAATCAAACTCACAAAGCTAAGGCTCGATGCTGCAGAAAAGAAACTCATCAATACTCTGATAATTGTCCTAACTGATCAGTGGATATGATACATTTCTTGAAAACAGAAAACAACACGCTTCAGAATCAAGCTGGTGGACTGATAAAATACATAGATAACAAAACAAGATTCTTTTCTGCTTCTATTCAACTTCCTACCAGAAAGCGAAATACTATATAACAAAACCAGCAAACTCAAAGTCAATACTATGTAGGTAGCTTGTGCCAACAATATAACTACAATGACATATCTTAACCAAATGCACAACTGGTGTAATATCTTAGACATTATTCATTATGTTGATACGGCATTGCGAAGGAGCCGTGATAATTGTTGTTGTTATTATATATACATATATATCTCGTGATTTAGATTAGTTTGGAAGAGTTGGGAATGAGCTACGCAAGATATAGATAGAGCCATACTCGCATAGTTTGTTAGGATGAACTAGTCCCTCTAAAATTAACACCAGGATTGACTGTATTTCTTTCGTTCTTTCTAGTACTTCTGGCTTCTTTCTTCAGCCCTTATATCTGTTCTTTGTGACTCCCTATCTGGCTTGCGCTCTCTCTCTCATCTCTCTCATCTCTTCTCTTTTCTGAAAAAATCGAATAAAAAGATTTCTTGCACAAGCACATAGGCTTTCAACTTGGCATCTCAGTGCAAGTTATTTGATTCTCAGTTGCCTTTTCCATGTTTCTTCTTGAGTACAATTAGTTCTTGTAATCCTCTACGTGTTGACAGTTCTGGAGTTTTTTACCCTATCATTTCCCTTTTTGCTATGGTTGTTGCAGCAATACCATCAATTGTAGTATTGAAATAGAGTATGTTCACATATTTCCCGATGGTAATATTTACTTTAGATGACGTCTTTCTCAAACCAGTTCCAACCAGTAAGTACCACACCACTTTGTGTTTTCTATGAGCATATTTGCAAAAAGCGCCTCCTCTGCCTGCCTGCCTGCCCGCCTCCTCTCTCTTT
>WIPJ01007651.1:114179-136858 GCA_018155075.1 Cassiopea andromeda | reverse complement strand
TATATATATATACGTAGACATATACATATAAATATATATTTGTGAAGGAAGATGCATTTATGAAATTAATATATATTAAACTCACGAAAATTAAATCACATTCTACCTATTGATTTCTTTGGGCTGTTGGCTTTATGAAAGAATCCCAAAGGGCAAAACGAGAAGATAAGCCCTGTTATAGTGACCCCCGTGTAAATTGCAAAATATTCATCTCTGTTATCCTATTTCAACAAATTCCCTTCCTAAATTGTATCTCTCTTACAAATTTTGATCCATCTGACGATTGCTTGAATATTACCGTAATCCAAAGAATGAGAATAGAGATAACGGTCGCTGATCCAATTTCGATCATGAGGTCGGCCAATGTGATCAACGCAAAGAAAAGAATAGGAGTCTCTTGTGTGCATTAAGGAAACACACAATGGAAGTTATGCACTAAATTCGACCAGAAAAGCGTACGAGACATTTCAGTATGACGTACAAACCAAACCAATTAACAAGGTGCATATATCTGCTTTTAAGGATAAAGAATTTTCATAAATGCAACCTGTGTGTACATTTAATTTGTCACGCCAACAGTTACAAAGTACACTCAGGCTATATACAACAACAACATCAAAAGTACCAGTCTAGCCACCAACATACATATAGGAGTTTTGATTGTATCATGGGATAGTTATGACGAGCCAACTCATTAGTAGATGAAGTTAGCAACAGACTTCGTGAAGAGCTATCGTTAACCACGACGGTACAAATAAGGCATGTGCCTCAAAGCAGACAACTATGAAACAATGCTATGAACTCAAAACAAAACAGTAGTTTTGAAATAGAACATTTAAAAACTCGTTGATCGGCTGGCTGCTAAAAGCCATTTAACTAAAGGAATAAGTAGCTGGTGTGGAGGAGGGCAAAGGTGGTACATATTGCAATTCTAGAAGAGGTAATTTAAAGTCTACAAAATCAATTGGAATGCAAAAGCAAATCCTTGAATACAAAAGGAAGCTTAAGAACTTGGCACCCACCAACGATATGTACATTTAAGTTTGAAGAGATCAAGAAGGGATTAAGAACTCTAACAAAGATTGTCAACAAAAAACGGTAATGAATAAGATACGGTGACGGGGGGTTGAAACATTGGGGACATTACAATGAGCAACTGGCGTCTTTCTAATTCTAGACATCGTGCATTAAAAGTATTTGCAAAAGAGTTTGAGGCAGAATAACAGGCACACAATGGAGATTTAAGGAGAGGGTCAGAGAACTGAATAAAACACGAAAAATAAAATCAAAATGAATGAGGAAGTGCTGATTTAGATGAGACAAAATGCCCTAATGTTGTGCCTTGAAACATGAAAGGGAAACAAGTTTGTCTCTGTACAAAACAAGGGCTGTTACAAGAGAGTGCTCATGAGTTAGGCTAAATTAAATGGCTACATCTTACAAAACTATCAGCAAAATCAATAGGGTTTTAAATGATGCCTGCCATACGTAAATACATACGTTACACGGTACTATTTAATTTACCGCTAAGTTTCAAACTGCAGTCAAGTGAAAAAACCTACAGGAGAAAGAGCCTCAGGACAATATTGAATTCTCCTATATCATGCAAAAACGTGCTAATGTGGATTCTGGACTACCAAACACTTCTACATTACTTGAAATCCATAGCATGAATGTAAACATTTTGATATTTCAACTGGCATAAAATTTGCAGATACAAAATTTGGGACAATCTCTACTGGAGAAACTCTATAAAACGTATTGACATAAAAAGCGGTCTCAAGCAAAAAAGGAAAATCATCAATGAAGTAGTGCATCTTCTTCGAAAAATAGACAAAAAAAGAACAGGCAATGGTGTCCAGAGCGTTTCGCGAATTTTTAAGAAGAAATTCGTGTTCTAACATTGAGATGTAGTTATTCATACCCGCTATACTGAACATAATGAAAATGTGTTTTCGAGAGAAGTAAATTCAATGAAATGCATTAAAAATTCCTCTTCCAACTTCAATGAAACAGCAACTAGTGATTGGTCACACTGGGCACAAGAACTCTGCTAATGAACTCTGCTAATGAACTCTCTGGTGCAAAATAACAAATTAACTTACGTAAACTTGAAAAAAGCAACACTTGTGGAAATACATTCTCATTTTTATAAAAATACCTAACTTTTTGCCGAGCCTCAATATTCTTAAATTTTTCTGATTTTGAGCCTAATAATTCTGATTTTAAGATTATTCTTAAACTATTCTTCAATTCCATTACTGCGAATCAGTTGTTGGTCCGTACTACAAATTATGCTGATTGCCCTTCCGTCTACACTATTCCTAGCAATCTATAGCAAAATTGGTGCGGTTCAACATACCACTTTTGATCCATTTAGGAAAAGAACCAATAGTGATCCAGACGAAATACAAGTGACATATTTTAAGCCCCGTCTACACTCCTGTGGATCACTTTTTGATCCGAACCAAACGTGATCCGTAGCAGCGTAACCGGTTCTTAAAACAACAAGTCTTGCTGCCACACTCTTGAAGTGAATCTTTACTAACTTGAAAGTATCATATTTGATATATTTTGCATCTGTTCTAACTGGCTTTAGTGCCTGCAGGAAAATGGTATTTTTAAGCCCCGTCTGCACTGCTGCGGATCACTTTTTGATCCGAACCAAAAGTGATCCGTAGCAGTGTAAACGGTTCTTAAATAACAAGTCTTGCTGTCACACTCTTGAAGTGAATCTTTACTAACTTGAAAGTTTCATATTTGATATATTTTGCATCTGTTCTAACTGGCTTTAGTGCCTGCAGGAAAATGGTATTTTTAAGCCCCGTCTGCACTGCTGCGGATCACTTTTTGATCCGAACCAAAAGTAATCCGTAGCAGTGTAAACGGTTCTTAAATAACAAGTCTTGCTGTCACACTCTTGAAGTGAATCTTTACTAACTTGAAAGTATCATATTTGATATATTTTGCAGCTGTTCTAACTGGCTTTAGTGCCTGCAGGAAAATGGTATTTTTAAGCCCCGTCTACACTGCTGCGGATCATCTTTTCATCCGAACCAAAAGTGGTCCGTAGCAGTGTAAACGGGGTTTTAGATTTTTTGTTTACACTCTTTTTTAATAAGAATACCTAACTTTTTGCCAAGCCTCAATATTCTTAAATTTTTCTGATTTTAAGCCTAGAATTATTCTTAAATTACTCTTAATTACCAAATATGATCCTTTACTAAACATTTTCTTATATAACAAAACTAATATTATGCCTGAGCCTCAATTTTCTCAACTTTTTCCGAAATTGAGCCGTGAGGTTTTCTTAATATTTTCCTAACTTTTACATGAATTATTGTATCCCTAATATTTTGAACGTAAGACTGAGGCAAATCGATATTTTGCAAGCAAAAAAGGTGAACTTTGCAACTTGAGCCTTTGGCCTTTTGAGCTCTATTTTCTTATAAACTTTTTCCTTACATGTTTTTCTATAAGAAAACAGTCATTCTGCCTTAGCCTCACTTTTCTCAACTTTTCTCGAAATAGAGCCTGCGATTCTATTAAATTTTTCTTAACTTTTGCTGAAATAAACTGACTAAAATGCTTTATACTTTCGCTTTTAATCTTGTATACTCGAATTTGGATTCCATCCTCAACATTTTGAATGTAATAATGACGAAATATCGATTATTGGCCAATAAAAACACTAAATTTTGGAAATTGAGCCTCGTAATTTTCTTAAGATTTTCTTAAGATTTTGACTATTTGAGCCTCATTTTCTTATAAACTTTTTTCTTATAAAAAAAACGTGTATATAAAAACTTGTAAATCACAAAACTAAACAAGAGTTTATATTTTGTATCGGTAATGCAAAGTACATCTGAAAGCAGTACTATAATTAGGATACAAAAATTCTTATGCTGGATGAAGCTTGAGTTTCGCATTATTTTAAAAATGCTCATAAATTTCAGCAATTTTGAGCCTGAATATTCTTATAAACTTTTTTCTTATAAAAAAAACGTGTATATAAAAACTTGTAAATCACAAAACTAAACAAGAGTTTATATTTTGTATCAGTAATGCAAAGTACATCTGAAAGCAGTACTATAATTAGGATACAAAAATTCTTATGCTGGATGAAGCTTGAGTTTCGCATTATTTTAAAAATGCTCATAAATTTCAGCAATTTTGAGCCTGAATATTCTTATAAACTTTATTCTTATAAAAGAAGTATGTCTTACTATCACAAAGAATAAGCAAAACACACTCTGAAGCTGCCTTTTCATTTATTAAACTGAACATAAACTCTCTGAACCAAATTTACAGAAGTACAACAACAAAATAGCTAATTCAACTAATCGTTTGAGGTGCTGCTACAATTTCAGACCAGATCAACTGCATTTTTAATCAAATTTTAGACAAACTAGCGGATATAAGCTTGGTATTAACCTTGCCTTTCGTCCTCCTAGCACGTGGGATCATAACAAGGATCTCAAATGAAAGGTCTCGCAAACGTAGGAGAGGATTTGCTTCGGATTTAAGTGTTCAAGAATGGTTGTACAAGTGATTTTGAATGAATAAACAGCACCAATAGGGAATAAAGGGGACAAGTGTCTAGAGAAACTTTGTATACAAAATGGATTCCCTATAATCATAGGTCCCATGCAAAAATATTGCAGATACCGTTTAACACAAAACTCTCATCACTCAAGTCGGTGACAAGCGCATTTGGATTTTAAAATAGTTGAAGCAAACTGCAAAATGAAAACAAAACCTCGTGTTTTAACCTAATATATATTAAAACCGTGTTCCTGTAATACTCCTAAAATACGTAACACTAATTCCGCGTTAATACTAATACCAGGCTCAATGGCGGAATTTACAGAAATTTTTTCTCGAATTACGTAAAATTTATTGTCCTAGTTAAGTCTCATTTTCTTCAAGCCTTAGATGCACTAAGCGAGGGGACATAATTCTCTTAGAACTCAACAAAAAATAAACTATACTTAGATAAGGACAAACCTCAATACTTCCATTTGATGACAAACTTCTACTGGAACTATTAAGTTTAGTCATTCCATTCAGCTCAGGGAAGGAGTCCGATTTTACTGATTCCGACTTTGTTGAATCTGAAGAGGCACTAGCCGATCCAGCTAGACTTCTTGCTTCTTTGAACTTTTCGTAAAACTAAAAATAATTACATCAATATGATGTTACATTTACCAATATCGAAAGGACTACGAAATATAACAAAAACTCTTAGTCAACAACTCAAAATATAACTTTCTTTTTGTAATTTAAGCAATAGAAAACTAGAAGGCTGATTCTTCAAAGGAGCTCAACAATAAGAACATATTATATCAAGAAATATTGGAACGCAGGCATAAAAATTTAAATCACAAAAGCCTAAAAAATAAAATAATTTTTTTATCTGATACAATATGAGCTGATTTTGCATAGTTGAAGCAACTTTTGCATATTGAGAGAATTATACATAGTCACTGAATATATAGAAGCTGCACATTATCAGATTGGATTGCACGCGAATATCTAACGAGTAACTGGGTATTTATGAAAAAAATGATAAACAATTAGCATTCACAGCATCAATGGCACTTCTAAAACACAAAAGTGAGGTGAACGTCCTTCAAATTACAAAAGTAGACTAACGATGATACGCTTTTCAACCACTCTTAATTAATGACTCAGAGGTAGGAGCCAACGTAAGTAATACCATTAAATGCAAAAAAAAGAAAAGTCACCAACAATGAAGATGGACTGCTCAATAGAAAGAAAAAACTCATGAGAAATCAAATGAATAATCATCAACCACAAGCATGAATGAATGATTAATTTTTAATTACAAATGAAAGATCTCAGAAACAAGGGCCAAAGCAGCTTTTAGAAACTCTAAATTTGTCATCACTCTTAAGCTTCCTTTTGAGTATCCCGTAATAATTCAGAGGTGGTTAAATGGTCTTTACAACGTCAAAAGGAAAAGCCTAACTAGTTCCAATAACGTTTTTATGAGTGCATGGGTTATGATCGTACTTTTCTTGTTTACTTAATGAGCATAAACCCTCATGGTATAACAAACTCTAAATCTTTTTCAAAGAAAGGTATGCAAATCAAAGATCAACTAAGAATGCTCAATAAGTAGTGTCCAAAAGAAGATAATCAGCAAAACCTCAATAAGAAAAGACCAAGGAACAAACTTCATTGATTGGTTAGGTGAACCTACTATTGTTATAAGAAAAATAGACCTCAACACCTATTGACAGTTCACTATTTTTATGCAAATTGATCTAAACAAGCTACATATACAGGAACTATAGGCACAAACAAGTTGTTTGGCAATAATATTATACAACATATGATATTCCTTTCAAAAAACACATAAAATAGTACACATTCATAATATTTAGAACCAATGCACAGAATTCCATGGTTGCCTAACAGTAAAAAAATGAGATATAAAGATTTAAGTTAATTCCTGAAATCTACCCTAAAGTACCATTTACTACTGTTGCCTTTGTAGGCTCAGAGCAAGAAGCATAGTCTCTCTAATTGCCATAATGCTAAATGCATCCCTGATTGGCCTGTGGTGGTATAAATACATGTAGAACTTTTTTAAACCTAGTATCATACTAAATAAAAGTTAAGATTTACAATTCCTAGATACAAGTCCATAAAGTATGGAAAATGTTCATTGAGGTAGTTGGGAACTTTTATATGGCCTAAATTGAATAAAAAAGAAAGAGCCAAATCAACCATTGATATTTTCCTGCAATTTTCTTAGATGAAAGGGCATTATAAGCTATGTAGCTTTCTTGAAATTCGATTTTTCATCATATTTAATACTTTTATAGATCTATTAGGCTAATTAAATTTTTTTTAAACTTCATATAATTGAATACATTTTTTGATACAATCATACACCTCTCTAATGCTAGGTAGTGTATAATTGGCTATTTGTCATTTCTACGTGTCAAAACAAAGTTAAATACAACGAAAGGGTAAAAAAACAACTTCTACTTCTAATACTTCTACAATTTGAGCATATACGAAAAACAAAAACAACAACAAGAAATAATGATAATAAGCAGTGACTAGAATTCTAATACTACGGGGTTGGTCCAGGGCTTGTTTCTGAGACAGAATATGTAATAGCTACATCTTATTGATATGTTCATGATCTTTTTAATTATATATTTTGATGAAGGCTTGTCAAATCTGAGATCTTCCAAAAATAATAACAAGGAGTCAGATGATTTGCCCAGAAGTCCAAGCATACTCATCAAGAGATTGATAAATTTAATGTTAGAAAATGTATAAGTGAGATCAGATATGAGAGAGTGGTACTTCGCTTTCTTTCGATCGCTATTAATTTGAAGATTGGATTCAAATCCAACAGTTAACTCAAGAATATAAAGAGAAGTATCAGTAACCAGTACAAGATCTGGTCTAAGGGAATCCCCGGTAATAATGCTTGGTGATAGAAATGAAGGTAGGTCGGCATATAGAGAGCACTTAGACAATGATGTAAGAGTTTTTGCAAGATAGAGAAGGACAGAATTGTGACACCAGGTATATCTACTCTCTTCCAGGTAGGTTGTATGACTAAGAGACGACACGTTGAAGCATTTCAGTTTTAAGGCAGAATGAGCATGCAGATGACTGAGAAATAGCCCATTTGCTGAGACTCTTCCTGGGTGCAAGGCTGTTGTTCAAATAATTGATTGAATAGTTAAAGATATTTTTTGGCATGCTCTGTTGAACGGTGGACCATAGGCTGCGGGTTTTAGAACTTGCATGCGTAAGAATAGAACTAATAATGAATCCCTGTGACTTTGATTCATGGGTTATACGCATCTTTTTATCCTTTTGTACAGCATTTAGGACCTGCTTTGTGTTCTGATATTGATCATACTCAACATTGTAACCCAAGCTTGTCTGTGCCCACAGGATATTAATTTCTGAGTTGGGAGATGATTTCAGAGCATTCCTAATAACTGTTTGGCATTGAGAATATTTAGTTGAAGGCAAGATCAAATTGATACCGTATTTAGTCTTTGGGAGTTAATAACAAATAATGATAACAAAGTTTTTGAAAAGATTGTATCAAAATAGTGCCCCAACCAGCAGAAATGCTAAATATACTAAACACTGCATTAAAATTAATAGCATTTTTGAAAATTCTCATGGTATATAATACTCTGCAAATATTCTAACTAGATAAGCACTTCAACTACTTAAAGTTGTTATCAACATGTGTCAAATAAAAATAAAATAGAATAATATACAGTAAAAATGAAAGAAAAAGGCTCAAATGTAAAAAGCATTAATCAATAATGTTGGTATAAGCTCAGGTAAAACCATTACCGACATTATTGATAGTAATGACAAGTAATAGTCAGGGGTAATGGTCAATAATGTCAGTATAAGCTCAGGTAAAACCAGTGAAATTTGCTATTTAATGCAATACATAGCGGATAGTGCCTACAGCCTCCCAGTTTTGATGCCCCTGATAGTTATCTAAGAAAGTTTGAAAATCTAGTCTATTTAAGCTATACTATTATTAATATCACCAAAACCTATGGACCACTTCAGGGCCAATGATTTTCTTCTTCCTACTGAGTACACATGATGTGCACCTCATGTCACTGTCACTTTCAGCTGACTGTTTCATGCCTACAAATAGACAAACCAATCATAGTTTTTCACATATATCCAAAAAATTCTGCACTTCATTGGCCACTCATTCTTTTTCCTTCATTTTTTTCAACCTTTTCACAGCAACAGCTTCCCGTTATTTCCCCATTGTCTAGGCATGGTTGGCAAGGTGCTATCTTTCTCAACTATAAATCTTAAGACAGTTTAAAATAGACTATGAAGCTTTTCCTACCTTGTTCAAGTCACTCTCTGAATTGAATCCAAGTCCATACACATTGTTTGCTTTTGGATCTGCCCATTGGCCAAATTTCTGTGATGTTTTTGTAAAGGACATGTTTGATAATATCACACTGTTAATAATTGCCTGAAAAGAAGAATAATTATAAGCTCAATAAAAGGTAAATTGTAATTATACCAGACTAAAGACATATCAGATAAAAGAGATCAAATGAACTCATAGTTTATACAAAGAGAAAAACTAAGCACATATTTTCAACTATAAGAGGCAATTTAGTAGTAACAACTTTTGCTGTGGTACCCATTCATAAAAGTCAAAATTGAAATAGATCCTCTTGTCAAGCACAGTGTCATATTGTTGGTGAGTCTCCTACACTGAGATTGACACATGATTCTCAAAAAATAATGGTCACTAGAATACTTAAATTCAATAAAAACTAATGTGATAGTATAAGAGTTACATTCCATATATTTAGTTTTTGCTAATTTCTAATCATCAAATGCAGTGACACCTGAACTTCATTACTTTCTTTTTCAAAACACTCCATTCCAATGGTGGCAATGGAGAAGAAATGCTGGGGGGCTAGTACGACCAAAGTGCCAAAAGTAAGCAAAGCCAAAGAATTTTACTGGATAGTGCCTATTGTATTGGCTGAAAAACTAAAACAAGGTCATGAAGGTTATGAAGGGCTTACAAAGTTAGGTGCCAATGGGGGGGCTACAACCCCTAAGCCCCCAGTAGTGCCATCCATGCTCCACTGTAAATACTACCAGTTGGTTAAATCATTTCACTTGTATACTGTAGCCAATTTTCTATTGATGTTGAAACACCATAAAAATACAAAAGCAGTACCATATATTCTCAAATAAGCCCCCAGGGGGTTATCTGCAAAATTGAATTTTTGGGTGGGGGCTTATTTGAGGGATGGCTCATTCAAAGGGGGCTTACTTGAAGGGGAGCTTAATTCAAACTTTGGCATAATCCTCAATGGCTGATATAAAAAACGACATAATTTTTCCAATCAACTCAATTTAAGAATTACAAAAACCTTGTTTCACAAAAAATTTACAACTCAATAACAATTTCTTCATTATCATCACAAAATTCATGTTTAATTTTGCTTTTTTATCTCCAGTCAAAGGGAGTAATACTGTACAGAGATTTTACTGAGGGGGTTTTCTTTAAATAAGATGCTATTTTGCAATAATGCCTTCCTCAAATAAGGCCCCTTGGGGGGCTTGTTTGCAAAAATGATAAATAGGTGGGAGCCTATTTATAAGGGGGTTTATTGAAGGATTTATGTTATTTACATACTGGGGCTGAAGTATAAGGCAAAGAAGCAAGCTTCAAAAGATATGTTCTGAATAATTCACCACAAATCTGCATATTTTATTGAAGTGAAAGAATGGCAGGATGAATTATGAAGGAAGTATCACATGTAGAAGAGCTGTCTTATAGAACTTAAAATCTGAGTGATATTATCATTGTTTTCCCATAATGCACTGCCATTCTTACTCTATATAACCCTCAGCATGGTTGGAGTAGACTTTTGTAAAAATTCTAAGATGATATACCAGTGAAATCTGATTAAGAAATAAAGTTTAACAAACAACTGTGCACCACTCTAGACAGCTCTATTTAATTTCTTTAGGGTGGATAAATTTATGGTATGTTTACCATACTTAGTAAATCCTCTTAAGATTTTGATAATGGACAATATGATAAAACACAGAGGAAGGCCCTAATCCTCTTATGACCAGAGTGTGCATTTCTTTGTGGATCAAAAGTTAAACAATACAAGTGCATGGCATTTGCATCTCTTGGTTTCTGCATTTAAGGAGCCAAAGATTCAGCATACAAATATAGGTAGTGCTCAATTTTTACCTTATAGTAAGCTAACATTCAAATCATTACTAGCAGATATATAAACTATATTGCATCAAACCAAAAGTTACAAAGATTTAATCCTAGTTTGAAATTTCTGAAACACTAGTCACAGGCTAGTGATTGAGATGCATTAATTGGTGAGTTGAAAAAGAACAGGGTTTTGGGAAATTAGATTTAGTTGTATGTAGGAGAGCACCAGCAAAGTCATAGGGTCAGTCTGATCACTAATTTCTCCATTACAACAAAATGGTAAATATAGTGATTATAAAATAGGAGACATTGCAGTAATGACCTGCAAAATAGCACTATAGGTAATGCAAATCCATAATTGAGGTCACATTTCATTGGGATACACCATGGCAAAGACCCTATTATTCAATAGAGTACAAATTCGTAAATGAAAGCTCAAGTGAAAAAGGGGGTGCAATGAGTCAATATACAAGTTAAAACTTCATATGCAAGCAGAAAGGTGCTGTTTTGCATCTAAGTAAATATTCATTTAATATTAGCATTTGCATTACTGTTTGTCAAAAAATAGTTTAACTAAGACAGCTTCTCCTTCTAAGCTTCTAAGAAAATAATTCCACAATCAATTTTAGTTTCTTCTACAGTACACAATTCAGCAGGTACTTTTACCAGACAAGATGGAATTCTAATTAATATCTAATGAAGGTTTAATTTATTTTTATTTCTAACCTTTTGTCCTCAAATTAAACGATGTATTTAATTATTCATTACGTGTCATTTTCAAAACATGACAATTATCACCATAGCTATTCCAGAGATAATAGGATTCCAAAACACTTGCCCAAAATAACAAGTGAGGTGGGTTACAATAGAGATGAACAGCTTATTCAAAGCCATAAACGGCTACCGTTCGATTCCTATTATGAAAAAAGGACATAAATTCTCAAATATCAATTTAATTGACAACCAATTAAAATTATTACCACGAGTTATATTGACTGATAAATATACTGGAATAAATACAAACTGTTAATCAAACTATAGATTTTTAAAACTGTATATTTATGACTTTTGACGGCAAAGAACCCAAACATCATAGGCTGTCACAACGATATGTGCCAGCTTGATTGCAACTGGTCTATTTACATTAGTATGGTGATGTTATTGTTGGGCCTAGTTGGCCTAGCACTCTCGCTACAAATTTGTGCCTCAAACATATACAAACCTTTGATCCGTCAACAGATATAATTCGGTATAGATTTCTTGTAGCATCGAAATAGAAGGCGACAGTGACTGCTTGCTTGGAGAAGGGAAGCCATTTTCGCTTAGTTTCTGGATCAATTTGAAAGACATGGGCTCGCGTTGAGTATGTAGGCTGCTCACTGTTTGAAAAGTAAATGACAGGTTTATTAGCATTGTAAATAGTGGGCGAACTATCCTTCAAAGATATGAGGTAAAGCTATGAAAGACACCAGATGAATATCATAAATATACATACCCCATAATGCGGATTACGTCTTGTGAACCTTTGTGTTAGTGCTGAAATCGTAACTACGCATAGTTGGTCACCTGCAGAGGATTCGCTCGGTGAAGTTTAATGTTACTGTGGGGGCATTAACTATGCGTGTCATCATTCTCAGGGAGCAGCAGAGATTTACTGCTGTTATACAGTACAGTACACAGATATTCTGTTCAGAATAAAATGTAAAGCATTTCTTGCTAAACCAAATCTGTTGTTTTTTACAACATATTAATAATGCTATGTCCATTGACAGTATGAAACACAGAATACCATACGGGTAGAATGGGAGCAATCGTCTTGTTTTGTTAACGCTTTTCTGAGTATACATCCTTTCTTCGTATATATGTACTTTGGGCTGTTGATTTTTGCTTGCAGCTGTGACATACTTTTATTTTGATATGAAATCCTGATTCTTCTCTTAGTTTCAATATTTTCAACTTTTTTATTTTGAGCGTCAAATTATTCGTAACTTTTTTTAGCAATGAAGGCGTAAACAAACTTTAATTTAAGTGTGGTATCTGCGTTACAAAACTTAATCTGAAAAGTATTCAAAAATTCTAAGTCTTGCTTAGCCATGAGTTTTGCATTATTCTTGCAGCTATTCTTGCATTACATTGAATTGGAATCTCAATACTCCTATAGATAATATTCTTGTAAAAAGAAATGTGTATATGCTTTTTAGACCTTAGCAAACCAAGTTGCCTGAAATGTGGTTAATTCACACAATATGCGATTGCTAGTTTCCATCCATACAATTTCAATCTCCGTTGGGCTTCACGATAAAGGAGGCTTGCTACCTACTTATGTGGCAACACAAGCTCCCTCGTCCAACTTCTACTTCAGATTCTTTCTTCTAAGCTTCGGTGTTCATAGTGATGTTGTTGCAGGAGCACTTTTCAAGAAACCTTCAACACATAACTCTTCGACACTGTACTCATGTAGAAACACATGCACTGCTATTGAGCAAATTGGTACCTTTAGCTGAGGGGGGCTCTCTTTTCGTTAGTTCTCGGGCTGCTAAAACAGTCCACCCTTAAGAAATGCCCTTACCCATGCAGATTGAACAATATTACATATTTTCACTGTGCACTGGAGGATATTTGTAGAATTGTATTGTTAACTTTATTTAAATGAAATGAGATGAGAAATGAGATGAGAAATGAAATGAGAAGTCAGGCTCTGGCACCCATTATCTGTAGCGTTTTCTACCCTTGCAAGTCTGAAACTCACTTCAACGTATAAGTAAAATGCTAGTAAGACGATTTTGACAGCAAAGCAAAAGCGAAATGAAATGGCCTACTAAAATCATCTCTATATTTTTGTAGTAGGAAATTTACAGTTGGCTGTCATTTGTGAGAGTTAATTTCCAATCGTGAATTCTTGGATATGTTCTTTTCAATAAGTCCCGATACTTTCCAAGTTGCTGCAGACTTAAATAGCGTAGGTGATGTCAACAATAGACCTCTATCCGTCATAGAAATGTTTTTAAACACGTATTTGAGACATATCTAAGATAAACTCTCTCGAAAGCTCCTTTCATGTATTACTCCAGTTTAAGTCTTCGAAAGTTCTTTACTGTGCAGAGTTCTGCACTGAAAAATGCATTAGCCGTTACAAAATTATCATTCGATGCTATGTAGGAAGAGGAAATCGGGAAATGTGGCAATATTCAATCAATGGAAAAGCAGCAGCAACATTTTTGCCATTTACATTCAGCAGAGAGCACAGCTATAATACTATGACAATATACACCTGCAAGTTATAGTTTCGTTTTGCTATAGGTATGGGAATTAATCTAAATCGTGGTGGAGGACTTGTATACAGTAAGCAAACAATATTCGGTTTATTTCACTTAAATTTGCACCACGAGACGTTGCAAAAGCATTGCGGATGAACATGTCAGCCTTTTTATGCTTCTCATCTCTTCCAACTCGAAAGTTTCAAACAGTAAATTGTAGAATTTCGTTTAGGTAATCGTGCCAAGAAGCATATCCAAGAAAAGTTTATTGCATTTTAGAATGCAAAGCAAAGCCATGTAAACGCAACACCGAAAATAATCAGGGGCGGCGCCAGTCATCGTAGACTGGCGGGATTTTGGGTGTAACATCTTCAACTTACCACGCCTTTGAGTTGCCACACCCATTTCAGTATCTTACTATAGGCCTTTTAATTTGGGCAAATTAGAAAATTGGCCTTGACAAGACGTGGGGGGACATGTCCTAGTTAGTCTTCCTCTTGTGGCGCCACCACTGAAAGCGTTGACAAAAAAGCAAGAGCTCAACGGGACTTGATAACTTTTGTATTATTCCATGCATCAAATATGCATTGGGGCATATACTGAGAGGTTATAGAGCCACTGAATAATATCTGCCAAAATGTAAAGCTTGAAAGAGCTCACATTCCACACCAAAGATGTAATACAGACATATACTTAATAGAAAAGGGCAAGCTATAGCACATTTTATGACAAGACAGTGTCATTCCATAATAGAGAATGACTGAAGCAATTACCACAATCAAGAAGCAACAAATATACTACAAGATGATAATTGTGAATGTATTTTGGAAGAAGTCTTGTTCCAAAGACCTTAGATATGACTTTAAGGCATACTTCTATATGCTAACAAATTTCAAAAGATTACTAAGTACACCAATTTTAATCATTATCCTCAGTATCATCATCACTGTCATTCAAATCAGAAGCTGGTGCTGTCAAAGCTCCATTAGCTGTATTCTCACTACTCTTAGATATTGACACACCTGGTTCCCATTCACTATCACTCTCAGTACTATCACTCATGTGCATCAAGTTGATAAGAGTTTGACTGAGTGGCTTTTGAGAAGTTTTCTTATTTGATGGCATCATTTTGCTTTTCTTAATTGCTTTTGCTGATCTTTCTTTCTTTCCAGCCTGATCTTTTGCTGGCTTCCAGTCATCATCTCCTGTGTCTGAATCATCTAAATCACATGTTAGCATTGCTTGCAAAGATACATCCACATCAGATGAACTAGGAGCATTACCAAAATCAATGCTATCATTACCATCATCACTATTATCATCATCAACATTAAAACTATCCTTTTCTTCCTTAATTTTGGCTTTCTGAGAGTCTCTTTTACTACCAGTTACTTTGCTTCTTTCATCTTGTGTAGGTTTCATCCTCTTTTTTGCTTTTTTCTCTTTTCTTAAATCATTCTCTTTGTCTGAAAATATGCCATCATTTTCTTCACTTTCTTCATCCTCTAGTGTTAATGATGTGTCATCTTCACTGGTCATCGGTGCATCTAAATCATCCTCTTCTTCATATTCATATTCCCTTGGGGTTTCCAAAAGATAGCCTGAAATGAATAAAATTCCAAAACAAATTTCAAAGCCAGCCTCATACTGTCCTTGCACTGGTATACACATATATGTAATTATATACATAAATATATTAATTGAATTTCTACTTATCTACCTGTTAAATGAACATCTCCTCCATTTCCATCCAAAAAGAACTTAACTTCCTCCCCTTCTGTAAAATTCAAATCTAATGGCTGCTGTGGGATCCTATTTGATTGCAAAGTACAAAGTGCATAATTTGCCTTTTCACTTTCTATCATTACAGTAGTTGGTCCACTTTCTTGATAAGAAACCCCTAATGCAGCCATTGATATGTGAAATGGCATCTCCACAATTTGGCTATAGGTCTTTCCATGCTCCAGTGTTATCCCTAGAGTTATAGAGCAAAATATTGTTAAAATTGATGCATAATGCACTATAAAACATCAAAAACAGCACAAAGGGATATGCACAAAGGGATACAAGTCACACACTTCAACTTTCTGATAACAAGTAGATGAGGATTACCAAGTTTATTAACAAATAACACATCACTAACTATTCACATTTTCATGGTGCATAGATGTCCATTGTCCTGAGCACTATGAATTCTAAGAATATGAAAGGGCTTTCTAAATAAGACATATGGAAAAAAGCTCAAATTTGGCAGGCAACCGTAACCATATTTAAAGCTGTCAAGAAGAAATGATATCAGGAAATTTCAAACATTGTTCAATTGGTATGCCTTAAATTGGATACCATTATCTACTTGATATGTAAGCAGTATGCAGTGGCAGTGCCTTGGGGGAATGGGGGAGGCCTTCTCTACATCATTAAAATTTAACGAGAACATGTTAGGCTTGGGCTGAGGGACTCCAATCAAGATTTTGAAATAGCACCATAATATCTCAATCTCAAATAAAACACAACACTACAAGATAACAGGCCTAAAAGCGAGATTTATGAAAAACAAGGCTAGCACGAGGAGGTTATGTGACCAGATACAACAAAACAAAACAGTAAAAAATAGACAATTGTGTTGGTATCATAACTAGTTCAATATTGGCACCCATAATCCCCCAGTCTGCGATGACTTGTGCCACCCTTGGGTGTATGTATGTATGTTTAGACAACACACTATACATATAATAAAAATCCCAATGATATACACATAAAAAATAGTATGCCAAATCACATAGGTTCTTGTATGATTGACAGTATGGATATAGCAAGCAATTCAAAAGGGGACACACATCTTCGGGGGCACTATACATAAAAATGTGCAAAATGCGAGAGGGCACATGCCCCCTGAGCCCCCACCTGGTTCCTACATCCATGACTGACAGGAAAATTAGGTGTGTATCCATTTAAATACATGTAAATGATCAGCGAGCTAGAATGAGTGCTTAATGCAAATTGTAAGAAGAAATGGAAATTCAACATTAAAAACAAACTTACCCCAAAACATTGTTAATAGTGCACACAATTTCTGTAAACATAAATACAACAGGAGCATTCAATGAGTCAAAAGTACAGAAATGCTACAGAAATGCGCATAACTGCTAAACTTTAAACTTAATAATAATTACAATCTCGGCAGTTAATATTTGGAACACTATATCTATATATTGCAAAAGGAAACTTATTTGCAACAATGAAGGAAAAAGCTCCTTTTTATCAAAGGTCAAACGCTCAAAAGCAATCAAGAGATTTATCCAATTAACATCAACAAAATTGGCAACGTTTTATTCATGAAAGATTATGACAGACGTCTAGACAGAAAGGCAGTAGAAGTCCTTTCTACAAAACTCACAATTGACTTTACTCAGAGCAATCAGTGCCACGCAAAGTGCTTACAGATAGCAATCAACTATGTATGTGTTCAAGTAATGACCCCTTTCTTCCCATAACAACATTGGGTGAACAGAATTACATGAAGTAAAATCCCGCCAAACTGATTGAAAGTGAGGTCATATGCCTAATTTTGTACTTTTGTATGACAAGCTGTGAGTTACGTACTAGCATAGAATTAAAAAGAACTCAGAAATATAGCAATCATGTTACAATAATGCAGGTGGGACCATAAAAAAGTAAACAAGAAATGTGTAGTCAGTGTCATGAAATGCCATAGAGTGCAAGTGCCGCTGCGTAGCAGGCCAATGGAAAATTTAGTGCGCAGCCTCGATTTCGGATGGGCTGCAACGGAACCGTGAGGCCTCTTGTAAATTGCCTAAACGACCGAGCAGTGAGTGAAAATTCTTGCCGTTCTACAATCACAATTTTCCATTGCAATCATTATGTTTGCTGTAAAATTCTTTCTCCAGACATAGGGTTCAACTTTTAGCCCAATAATATATTTGTATATTCATCGATTTACAGCTGTAGAACCATATTTGAGAGTTATCAGAAGATATGTACATGTTGTCCTTGTAGCTCTCTGGTGCCACTGGACGGAATGGCTTTTTTTAACTATTATGTGTACTGTCATAGTTTGCTTTTTGATTTTGAAGCTGTCATGATACATGGTTTTAAGTGGTGGTTAAGTGGGCTTACTATATGTAATGACAATAATAAACTCAATTTCAAAGTAGTCATGCACTGTAGCTGAAATTTTTAGTGAACAGCAGATTGAATGAGGGCTCGCTAGCATTGTGTATCTGATATCTCAGCCTTTTGAAGTCATTTATCAACACTTAACACTTTGAAAGCAGGTTGAGAAGGCCCTCCATCAGCTGACTAGGAAATTCTTCCTTGAGTATTTTGTAGTGTAGTTTGCAGTTTCTGTTGTAAGTGTATTTATATATGAAGCTGATATACAGAGCATAAGCCATTACAGTAGAGGCAGTTCTTTCCATTGTTTAAAAGTAGCAACTCATGTCAACAGGATGATTTTCATGGTCACTTTTTACAGGGTTCGTACAGGGTTTGGAAAGTTATGGAAAGTTATACAAAATTGAAAATGCCATTTTCTAGGACATGGAAAGTTTTGGAAAAGAGGGGATTTTTAAAATGGCTATGGAAACGTTTTGGATTTTGCTTGGAAAAATTCGAAAAATATCCTAGAATGGATGTAGCTAAGTCTTGTATTAAGCACGATATATGTTATTGTTGTTCATTTTACTATTTATAATACAAAACTCAATCCACCAATAAATTATAAAATGTATGGTTGAAAATACGGTTTTTTTATTGTTATGGGGTTTCAAAATGTTAATGAAAATGAGTTTCTTGGTTTTGGAAATTAAGCTATTTTGCTTTGGAGTAGTTTTAGAAATATCTCTAAAAGAGTTTGTTTGAACACTGTTTTTATATTTGTGCTATTGATTTCTGTATAATTACCGTAATCATAATATTGTTTTGGTCATAGGTCAGAATGACAAGGTACGCCACTGACCCGGAAAACCCTACCAAATCATGCAAAGCTCGAGGCTCATACCTCAGGGTGCATTTTAAGAACACCCGGGAGACAGCACAAGCTGTTAAAAAAATGCACATAAGAAAGGCATACAGATACCTTAAGGATGTTATTGCAAAAAAGCAAATTGTTCCATTCAGAAGATTCAGTGGAGGTGTTGGTCGTAAAGCCCAAGCAAAAAACCACAAGCATTCCCAAGGCAGATGGCCAGAAAAGAGTGCAAATTTCCTTCTTCAGCTCTTGAAGAATGCTGAGAGCAATGCTGAAGTAAAGGTAGAACATCATTTTGTTTATGGCATATTTGATTCCTTCACTTTGAGCTCTTTTGCAATCAGTTTTTGGCCAACTTATTCCTACCACATTGCAAGTCATCAAGTTGTATTCTAGGAAGGATTAATCTCACTGAGGAAAGCTTTGTCACTTTGTCCTATTTCTGTATCAATTTTATAATTGCTGTTTTTTGTTATAAGGAAAAAGTTTAAGAAAATTAGGCTAAATGTCAAGAATATTGTTAAAAAATTACAAGGCTCAATTTCCAAAATTAAGTGTTTTTGTTGGCGAAAGATCAATATTACATCATCATTACATTCAAATTGTTATAGATGGAATTCAAATTTGAGTATACACAAATAAAGAAAGAAAATGTAACCCATTTTAGCCAGTTTATTTCAGTAAATGTTAAGAAAATTGTAATAAAAACATCTTAGGCTCAGTTTGCAGGAAAGTTAAGAAAATTGAGGCCTGGTAAAATTATACTTTTATATAGAAACATGTATTGGAGCTTCCAATGGACATATTTGATTGTCTGATTATTTGGTTGATCAAACTCATTTAGTGTTAAGTCTCCAACAGTATGGTGGCATAGTGGTCAATACCATAGAGTGCTTTCACCTATGCTATTTTTGCTCTGGAGACAGCCTTTGTTTTAATATTTTTCAATTTTTCAGGGTTTGGATGTTGACTCACTTGTAATTGATCATATTCAAGTCAACCGAGCACCATACATGAGAAGAAGAACCTACAGAGCTCATGGAAGAATAAACCGTATGTGATTGTTTAACTTAATATGAATGGGAACTTTCATATTTGGTCATCAATGTTAAACTCCTTCAGACTAGAGCAGTTTTATGATTTGTTTTATGATTTCTCCAGGGATCATGCACATCCTTCCTAATATTTCTTCCTGACCTTTGTCTTGTAAATTAAAGTTTTTTCCTGGCCACATAGGAATAATGGATACTATTTTTCCCCGCTCACCAGTGCTACAAGTGGTGTGAATGACCCATCTCTTGACAATACAGCAATGATGTCAATAGACCACTTTTTTAGTAACTTGGAGGCAATAGAAGCCGGTTTGCTTGTTTGGGGACACATTTTTGTATGCAGTGTGTCAAGTTCTCTACTGGGTCTCAATTCATTTGCATGAGTGATAAAATTTCTTAAGTTTTCCCCTTCTTCAAGTTTCAATAAATTTACCTGATTATTCCTAACTTTCCTTAAATACACAACGTTTCCTGACGTGAACCTGTTCTCCCATCTTTTGTAATTTTTATGAAAGGGAATAAATAACCAATGTGGCATTTGCCAACAGAAAGAATTGGTAATTATATCAAGCTCTCAATTGGGATATACTTTCAATAATTTTGCTTTTTACACTCAAAGTTTGATTGTTTTAAAAATTTATCTTTCAGCATACATGAGTAGCCCTTGCCATATTGAAATGATCCTTACTGAGCGAGAGCAAGTTGTTCCACGTGCTGAGGAGGAAGTAGAAGTAAAGAAAGTTTCAAAGAAGAAGTTGGCTAGAGAAAAGCTCAAATCACGGGAATAGTTTCTCTGAGATCCTATATAATTTACATTTTCAGCTATAAAACTGTCTTTGTCTTGCCTTCATTCTCCAATCACCAAGAGTTAACTTTTCATAGTACAGTAATCAGGTGTCATTGGAAGTGTTGAAATTTTGAGGTTTAGTTGTAAACATTGACTTGGTGTACTATGTTTTAAATAGCTACACTGTGTACCCCCATAATAAATAATTACCAAGATCTTCAATTATTGGCAGTATTATGCACAAAACCAAGTCCAACAACCAATCATGCAGACATTTTTAAAATGAGCAGTTCCATAGCTTCAAGGCCATTCAGTTTACCAGATATTCTCAGCTTGTTTTACTCTGCTATGCAAGAAACTGGGTTCATATAGCAAACCTAGAGTGAGCCATTTGTAGGAAAAGTAATGGAAAACAGTGTAGTCAGGGACTTTTCTTTAATATTCAAGTGAGGGAAAAGAAAGTGAGCAGTCCATATGCCATTGTCATACTATTAACTTGGATATGGTTTTTAGTACTTTTTCCACTTTTTGTATAAAATGTGAACGTAACTGCCTAGTGCTCTAGGAACCTTGGTATACACCCTATCACATAGATCCTACCTTTTTGAATTATTCTACGATGTTCTTTAGCTTTTCTGTCAATATGTGAAATGGTGGTCATAAAAAGAAAGGATGTTCTTGACTTTCAGTAGAGACAAGTTAGGTAAATTTGTTTCACATATTGGATATTCTTTGGCACTGAACAGTAGGGGGCCCCTGATTGCAGATTTTGAAAATTTCACCACCCATTTCCATTTATTAAACACTCCCCCCCAACTAAGCAATTTTGAAAAAAATTAAACCCCCCTTTTACAACCCTAAAGATTTCGAAGCTTTAGAAAGGATAAGTATGTAAAACATAAATTTGTGAACACAAATCAAAAATTAACAACCAAGGAAATCTAAACAAACTATTTCCTTATACTTATTGCTAACAACCAATTGCAATAATTTTGAAACGTTTGGGTCCCTAAGCTATCTATTGAGCATTAACCCCCCCAACTAGTAACAGCCCCCTGATATATGCATTTGGCAAAAATATGAACCCCCCTTCTATTTGGTGCCAAAGAGTAAGGACTCTGCATAAAGTGTGATTTTATCAAGTGTTAAGGATGGGTTTCAGTAAAGCTCACAGCAGGTATGAAACAAACAAATAATCATAAAATCACAGAGCTATAAAACAAGTTTTCAAGTAAATAACTCATTATCATAGAATGTTTATGGTGTACTATTCCCTTGATGTATATATCAATGGATAATTTTTTGGGCTTATGCAGTAAAGCCAATATGGCTACTAAACACATTTACTTATTGATACACTTTACTCAATCTTTTTTGACAACAGATCATAAGAACTGTGGAACAGGACTTTAAATAGAATTTTGACAGGACTGAGTCTCAAGCAAATTACCCATGCACATATTTTTTGCTCTGAAACAATGCAAAACCAACTTCTCTTTCAAATCCCAGCATTACTACATTTACAATACTGATACCTAATCCTGAATAATTATCTGCTTGTTGCAAGAGAAATATATACTTGTATGTCTAATAATATTAATAAATGACTAACAAAGATTTACAAATAAATGTCATTTAATATATGAAGCAATCACAGCCCACATGACTTCATTTGCATTAGAGCGTGTTCCTTCCACTTCAGGGTCCAGTTCCAATAATTGCCTAACTCGCTTTGTTGCTAGGTCATAGTCCTCATCATTTAATGGTGCAAATGCATTCTCCAGGACATCTGATGCATGTGCTAAGTATAAAAGAGCCAAGGTACGCTTATCCATGCGAT
>WIPJ01007651.1:34378-110848 GCA_018155075.1 Cassiopea andromeda | reverse complement strand
ATATTATATATATTTATATATATATATTATATATATATATATTTTTATACATTTATATACATTTTTCCTTGATTTCTCTGACTAAGTATCAAAAAGATTTCGCAGATACAAAATCTTTTTGATACTTACTCAGGGACAGTGGTAGCTTGGCTATTTTTGGCAGGGGCAGCCAACAACTTTTTAGTGCCCCATTCACCCAAAACTAAACTGCTAATTGGTGATTGCTTAATAGCAATGATGTATACTATGACTGAAACAACACTGGCAGCCAACAAATGTTATAAAACAATACACAGATGGAACTACCCAAATAACTCAGCCGCTGAGTAAGAACTGGGATCCTTCTAAATAAGTTTATAAAAAATTGACACTTTATAAGCTTTATGTTAAAGGCAACAAAAATTTTTGAGTTCACACCCTCTAGAGCTTTGGAAAATGCCCTTTTGGAAAGAAGGGTAAACAGTTTTTTCATCATTGATCTCTAGTCAGAGAAGAACATGTCCTCATTGGAATTTTTTAATTGTAGAGTTCAGTACATTAAACCTTATCTCAGGCATCCATGTTCATTTCAAATTATCTGATGCTTCTTCTTCACTAGGATACCCGGCAAAAATACTTCTTTTGCATTCATCAGTAGCATCATTGCCAGTTTTTGGAACTCATGCTTATAAATGAATTCTCTATTCAGAAGCTGGAGTGATTTACTTATGCATTTATATAAATATTTCCCTGTTTTACACAGTAATAAACTGAAATGAAAGAAAGTTTACAATTCCCATAGGTCAGATACAAGTTAAATTGCAGGGCCAAGGGCTCTCTTTCAATAAGCATTTTACTTGGTGCATTTACTGACTGGGCATTGCAGCCCTCAAATTCATTTGCTAGTTGTAAAGAAATTTACATTGATGCTGGAATATAGCTAGATATATTATGAAATATAACTATAAATTTGCAATACAGCTGCCTATCCATCTCTTGAGATGGTTTCACATCTAACTCAAATTCCTTGTCTAGCTGGTATCTGCTTTAGTATCCTTCTGCTTTCTTGTACGACTTGAGTATGATGCTCACTTCCAGGGCTAACCTAATTGTCTTTTATTTGCACATTACATTTTGCCTGCTTCAGTGCCCTTTTCTTTTCCCCAGGGCCCCTCAAAGTTCTTTGCTGGGGGGCCTGGCCCCCTGTCAGGCTGCCACTGGTCAGGGAAAATGCTCTCCAAGCATGTTTAAATTAACATTATTTTAACAGAATTTTAGTTTGAGCTTTTTACATCCTACTATTCAACTGAATTATCAATACCACCATGTATTATGTACATTCATTAGTTGGGGTTACAAAAATATTCAAGAGAAATAAAACTTCCCTGATTTTGCTAGGAAAAGATAGGTTTTTCCAGACTTTAGAAAATGCTCCCTGACTTTCTCTGACATTCCTTAAAACCTCAAATTTTTCCCTGATTTTCCCTGACTGTACAAACCCTGCACCAAGTTGGACATGTAAAAATATCTAAATCATATTCAGATATTTTCAATCCATTTGCTCCTTTTTTGGAATGATGAAATGAACTGTACAAGCAAATCCATTATCAATGACCAGAAGAATACAAAATAGATCCAGATGCTCTCAAGCACCTTCATCTTTATCAAGAACCAGATAAAAGGCACAGACCAGTGGCAGACTGGCCAGTCCGCCATTCAGGCTAATGCATGAAGGGTCAGTTACATGAAAAAGAAAACATGTTATATCTTGAAAACTTGCATCCAAAAAAGCTTTTCCTTAATGTTGAATGTTAAAACAATTCATACAAAGTATGGAAAATTTCACAACGCATATATGAATTAATATATTGATATGGAGTTGATATTAAAACTGTGGATCTATGAGAAAGTTGCAGGTTTTTACTAGTATTACCCACTGACTTATGCTTTCTTCACTTTATGAGCCAGTTGGTCAAATTGTGCCTGGGCTATAAAATGTAGCCAGTTCACCCCTGGTAACGACTTCAGCAGAAAATGACTGCTGCTTAAACCGTAGATCAGGGGTGGGCAAACATTTCAGTACAAGGGCTGCATACACAAATTCTAAGCCTTAAAGGGCCACATAAGGAAGACTAACAGCTTCTAGCTATGAAATCCCCTGCCCTTTGTTTGATTTCTCTGTCAAATGCAGCCCCTATACAACTGAATGATTAATGTAGATGTAGAAATCAAATTCTGAGTTTTAAAACTCTTGCATGTCACAGATCTTCACACAGCTGATCAAAACTCACGTAGCAATGTAGTTTTTCCATAGCGATTATGCCACAATATGGCTCTGGCTTGGGGCAACACCATCTAATAGGTCAGAAGATGCCCATTTGCAGTATACCATGCACTTCTTTCATCATTGATCTTTATGCCGAGAAGCAAAACTGATCCTTCTACCTGATTTTGTCAACTTTTGAAGATTTAGAATGAAGAGTAAAAGTTACACCAACCCTTCCTTTTCACAGCTGCATGGATGTAAGCATATAACTATGAGGTAAGCCAACATTAAAAGCACAACAATCTCCCACTAGAATGCGAAGGAAAAGACAGTTTTCCCAAATGTGGGCTAAATGGATTGCACTCAGGATGAAGAAGTAGCATTTTCCCAAATGGGATCATCATCTATGCATTATTTTTGTAGTGGGAAAGCAAGTCAAAAATTAATATTCCTACAGCAACTTGCGCCAATACTTAAAAAAAAGGCTAAAGTTTGCTGTCACACAACAATATTAGGAGTCCTGTCTGTCACATATTTGTGGGATGATGTTCCTTGATTCTAGATTTGGTAGAAGTAACTTTGACATAATTACAAATTGCAGATTCAAACACTTCTACATGCACCATTGGTGTACTCAAACATGTATTTAACTTTCAAATTCACCACTATCACTAAGGACAACAAGTAAGTGCAATGTAAAATAATCCTTGTTATCTAAAATAACTTACCACTCAACAAATCAATCCAGTTTTGAATGGTATCTGGTGGATCAGTTTCCTTAATGTGTTTTAATGCTTCATCAAGTATAACATCACCAGTTGGTGCATCACTTTTAAAAATAATTTTCCTGCCCAATAAACTACGTCTTCTGGATCCTGTTTTCTCTAGTTCAACTCGTCCTCTCAAACCTAACTCCAAAAGCATACACCCTCTGAGTCCAGATGAGATACAATCATTCCAAAATGATGTATACCCCTAAAAGCAAGATATGATAAGATAAAAGAACAAGCCATATACACATTTACATGCTTGGGGTTGCCTACTAGAGAGGACATCTATCCTGAATCATCAACATGAGAGACGGGGTGGCTAGTTCAATAAGTTCTGCATAGATATATGGTTGCACACATGCAATTAAAGTACACATGTATTAAAACTGAACGGTGTACGCATACGTCACGCCATTGCTGCACGCTTGCACACATGTACACACTTTTGTCTCTGCGCATATAAGATCTTGTTGAGAACTGTCATGCTTTGCTGACTGGGCCTCCACTACTTTCTCAGATGATTCCATTAACAGGATCCAATGTTCTAATTGTTTACCTACAACTCTACATGCATGGACAACAACCAACAATTGAAATTTTTTTTGCACATTTCAACGCTGGATTCTGATTTGTGAGAAAACAGTCAACGATCGTAGTTACCAATGTACTCGAGATTCTAATTTCATTGAAAGAGCCGTCACTACATCACTGCAAACTGGTCGATTGCAATACACGAATACGTGATAGAAAAGTGCTGACGAAGGGAGCAAAGCCATAGAATTCAAACGGCTGAAAAAACAAACATATGAGCAGTTCTATAACTAATATTCTACCACACACTCATAGTCTTTCTGTACATAATCAAAACTTTTGGCGTATATGTTGCTGACACAACTGCATAACATTGTGAATATTAACATAACTATGATTAAAATACCTCTCTATCTTTAAGGCCTAAGAGAAGGACTTCTTCCATCAAAGTCAGCCTTGTATCCTTGTCGGTTGATTCATCTGCCTCTGCATTCTGATCTGGACTCTCAATGACTTGGTGATCTTCAGATGCAAAAGCTCTTGTCTTTGGGCCACCACCCGATCGATTAGCAACATTTCTACGAGTCGCCATTGCTAAGCTATTCGTTTACATTCACACAAGAATTTTATGCCATTCCAAGAACGGCCATGTCACTTTCATCGCCAACGTAAGCCAGTTACCGCTGACCAGTGATGCTCCGCAGTAGCACAAAATACTTTCTTGTAACTTTGGGGTGTCAAACTCAATCACAAGAGGAACCAAAACTCAAAAAAGCTTGAGATAACGGGTCGAAAGCACAAACACTTGTGCTTTTTGCTCTCCGATAGATATCACATCAAGCTTTCACAATTTTGCAAAATGAGCATGCTTGAGAAATATCTGCAAAAACTCATGACTATTGTCAAGTGATAGCATTGACTTGAAAACTGGACTGTACACAAGGACGAAGGGGGAATTCAAAAAGTGGGGGCACATGCATTCACTGGGCACCCTCACATGTACAAAGGGCAACTATGTGACCAACAAAGGGGCACTTTATACACAGATTTGTGAAGTGGGGGGTACGTGTCCCCTGTGTCTACTCCCTCCCCCCCACGGTTCCTATGTCCATGATTGTACACATCAACAGATGCTTGGTGTACTGGGGCGGATCTAGGCCGGGTTCAGGTACCCGGTCAATGTTTTAAAAGTGGTATTCCAAGTGATGATGATTATTACTATTTTACGTCTCTACGAAGTTTCTTATACTCCCATTTCAGGCATGGAATACCATACAGTACGAATTCTTGTCATGTAGCCGGGTTGCGATCGGAAAAGTCATTCATGGAATGTGCTTAGGCCTTTCTGATTTAACTCTAGTAGAATTTAAATACAGCTAATAGCAAATAAAACAAGTTTTAATGAATTCAAAGAAAGGTTATGAGACTTGACAGAGTCCATATTGCTTAAATAGCCTTTTCAAACGGCTATCCGTCAGATAACATGACATAGAAACGTTGTTAAAATGGGTGTGCCAGAAGTTTCAAAAAGGGCGTGGCCCCCCAGAATTTCAAGGCTGAACCCGGTCACTTGATTCACTGCATCCGCGCCTGATGTACCAGTGTTTTATGTGTAAATGATTGGTCATGCTCTGACGAGTAGAAACATAGCAATATCAGAAATGGTTTTGAGTGAGAGAAATGATCTCATACAAGTTTTTTTTTACAAGAACTTCGTTTAGAAGAGAGTAGTACTCAGCTGCTGAAAAAGTTAAGGAAGCTCAGTTCAAGATGTTTGAGACTTGAGAAAGTTTTTTAGTGTCTATGTATTTAAAATTCAATTTATCTGCATACTAAATATCATGTATGCGACGATGGCTAAGTTCTAACAGTTTAACTTCTTTTATTTACTAAGCCTTATCATATTTTCAAGTGTACATAGAGGTTTTTGCACTTTCCATTAATGTGCATGCGCAAAACATTTGAGCTCAAAAGTTTTTGCTAAGGATGTCTTAAGAAAGCTTTGATATTAGAATTGTGAAAAAGTTATTTTTCTAGATGGATGTTTTTCTAGATTTTCATAAAGTGGAGGGGTGGTAATAAAATGACCTACCGGGAAATTCGCAACAATCCGAAAAGAGTAAAAGATCTGATGATCCCACCAGATGGTGTTGAGCGAAAATTGCTTGGAGTTGTAGACAGTGTTCCACCTGACGAGGGTTGTGAAGTGCTTGGTGGAGAGTTGACTCATGAATAATTGGATGAAAACGACACCGAAAACTTTGCTGATAGTGGTGATGCCCACATTTTGCTAAAGGGAGGTTATTATAAAATCCTATGAGGGGTGAAAAATTTCCAAAAGTGCAAAATGACCCTCTATAATTAAGCACAAGAGTAAGGAGAGTTCTAGGGCCGAGCCTCAGGAAAAATTTTTGAGACCACGCACCTTGCTATGGTTTAGAATGCATCCACCAATATTAAGCTTTCTATGGGCAACAAGGAAATTTGATGATTCGTGGCAGCTTTTTGCAAGACGTGGATGAAAGTATCTTCAGACATCCTTTAGTTTGACTCAGACTGACTCCCAATTTAATTTCTTTTATTTTTTTAACCGCAGATTGGTGTGCCATCGGCAATTTAAGGTGTCATTGCCATTCTATAATGAATTGCAATTGTGTTTAGATTTGAAAATAGTAAGGAAGTACATGCTTTTTTATCATAGAGCGGTTTATAAGAAAGTAGTAATCGACTGCTCAGAAGGTCAACAACGTTCAATACTGGAGTTTAAGCCTGTTGTAATTATGGGCCAGATTGAGACAATCAAATATTCCGTTTGTGATTCTTTATGATATTATGAAAACATAACATAACATTGCTTCCATTAATGTACATGCTCAAAGCATCAGAGCTCACTTTTTTGAC
Source organism: Cassiopea andromeda (assembly GCA_018155075.1). Lineage (NCBI taxonomy): Eukaryota > Metazoa > Cnidaria > Scyphozoa > Rhizostomeae > Cassiopeidae > Cassiopea > Cassiopea andromeda. The sequence continues at coordinate 104,401 of WIPJ01007651.1, read as the reverse complement.
ACTGGAATCGTGAACAAGCTTTGAACGTTTCAGTGCAAGGAATAGCAAAACCCTCCTATGAAAAGACATGTGTGGTGCACCAGTTGGTATGCAGGTCCTGAAGCTACGGTAATTTAAGATCTAGCAGCAAATGTCCTCCTATCAACAATAATAATGACAAAGCAAGAAACCGTTGATAGCAATTCAGGTACTGTAAATTACTGATTAAGCGCCCAGAAGTCAAATAGGCGCCCATGCTCAAAGAGCCACCTAGTTTGGGAAAAATATTTCTCACAAGCGCCCAGGTCCGAATAAGCGCACAGGTCTGAATAAGCCCGTGTTACATATTGGATGGCAAGAAAGATACAAAACCTGATGATACGGAGAATTATGGTGTACTGATTGATTGATTGGAACGTTACTGTATGTTTCAATCAATTCCATATAAAGATGATATATGTTTAGTTGTCTTTCCTTCCTTTTCTTAATAATAATCGCCCGGGTCGGAATAAGCACCCAGTTCAAACAAGCGCCCACCCAGACATTTTTGTATTTACATACGCACCCAGGGTGCATAATCGGCAATTTACGGTATTCAAATCAAAGGCATTATGATTTGATACCATCTACTATCAATGGCTGTCTTTACCACAGCACGAAAAAGTGGCAACATTCTATGTTTTTAGCTGCCACGTTGCCTTTGTTTCAAGCTTCGAGAAAAGCTATTGTTTGGAGTCTCGTTACCAGCACAGTTGCTAAGAAATAAAACTGTCTGTAAAGAATGCATGACTTGCTATTGGCTGTATAAAGGCAATCACGGCACATTTGTTTCCAATTAAACAATAGATTACTGCCTTGTAAATGCAAGGCTTTTACGCACACAATATATGAAATAAAACATTCATCTTTCCCCAGCATATAGAGTTTTCATCATATATTTTATCCGATCAATGACAGTTTATGGAGCTTCAAATCTATTTTTTAATCATTTAATTTAGCTATATTTACTAAGGCACAGTTTATTATTTATATCTCAGGTTGGGACTGAAGAGAAATGTTTATTTGGGTACTTCTTTTAGTTATCCAACCTCGTGTACTATAAAAATAATAGCTACCCAACTAATATCCTATATAGGCTGGGTAGCATAGGCTATTAAAAGCATTAAAAGCATTAAAAGCAACTTTTTATAGCCTTGTTAAAGTATGGTAGCCTATAGAGGCTAAGTAGCCTATTAAGAGTATACTACCCAGCCTCTACGAGATAAAAAATGTTATACCCAACCTTAAAGCTGCCTGAAAAAATCATTCACTGAACCAATTTCTCTTCGGCCCCAATCTGAGGCATAAATAATGAGCGGTACCTAAGTGCTACAAAATTTCAACAGAAATATAACGAAGTGGTTCTATATTAACTAGTATATTTAGTGTCGAATTGCGTGTTCCTTTAGCTTTTATGTTTTCTTTGCCAATCTTGCGCTCATGTGGAGTGCTGTTGTATATAGTAAACACCCATTCCGGGCAATGTGTTGTATGTGTTAAATGTATATCACATGTCATGTACTGTGTGATTATTATTAAGTACTCTGTGTTTAATGATCTAAGTAAGTCTTCTTCTGTTTGCAATACAAGATATACCAGCAGAGAGTCGTTTGTATTGTCAGTCTACATTAGGCCTAGGCGTAAGGTTAGCCTCCAGGCACAGAAGTGTAACCATCACCCAGGTAGTGCAAAACGCTACAGAAGTAACCCTTTGCAAGTGTCTCTCCTGAAAAGTACCTGAACAGTTTTTTCTTTAGGAGTTTTCACTGTGGAAGACGATTGGTTGTAGGCTCAAAAGGCTGTGCCTTACTATAGCCCACTTAACACGACACTTTTTAACCTAGGTTAGCGCTAAACCAAGTTAAATTTTGTCTTATAACGTGAGCCAATCCAGGTTTAACCCAGGTCATGAAATTCCTGCAGAAATGACCTGTGTTGACGAGATGCGTTGGACCTGTTCATTGTGTTGTGGATTTGAACAGCAAAATACCGGAGCTTGTAAATGAGTTTTGTTTGTTCACGGACAAATGGTGTATGATGGATAATATGCACGTACAGCGGTCGTAAAGGTCACATTGGTTTACTATTCTTATCAAGCTGTTTGATCTAAAAGCTATTTAAATTGCATTAATTCGTAATAGTAGAGTGACGTTGTGAGTACTGAATGAGCCATGCAATGATAATCTATTCTATAACGGAATGCAATTACCAAGCTTCATTGTGGCTCTATTCATGTTGGATTCATCACGGCCATAACACTGTGCTCAAGAAAAGGACTGATTTAGAAGACTATCCTTTCGTAAGTGATATAGCATTTATTGATTAAGAGCACTGAGAAAACAGTTTTTTGCTATATTCCAATACCATTCACAATTACATCAGTGCTAAATACATCTTTTAAAAAGAAAGGTGTGATCTAACTGTTGCAAAACACACTCTTTTTTTATAAGAATAGCTAACTATTTGCCGAGCTTCAAGATTTTTTAAGTTGATCTTTTACTGCATGATAAAACTAAACAAGAGTTTAAATTTTACATCGATAATGCAAGATTACATCTGAAAGCAGTATTATAACTAGGATACAAAAAATACTTATGTCTTGATCAAACTTGAGCTTCACATTATTCTTAAATTATTCTTAAATTTTAGCAATTTTGAGCCTCAATATTCTTATAAACTTTATTCTTATAAAAAAAGTGCGTTAATTCTTATCGTTCTATATCAGTGCTGTATAGCTGGATTAATAACTAGGGGGGCTCATGCATAAATTTCATGTATTTCAAAACGAGGTGATGTATTGTATTCCAAAATGAGGATACTTGACAAAAAGAGGCTAGCTCCAGTTTGAAACTTACATAAAAGAAGGTCAGGGACTTAACATCTATACTTTCAATTAAACACTGGATATTGCCCTGCAATAGTTACATCTATACGTTGATAACAGACTGAAAAGACTACCATTCCATTAGTAGTAAACGGTAGATAAAATGTCGTCTTCGTCAACTATGAAAAATCTCAATTGATTGATGATAACAAGTTGTATTTACACGAAGTGTAATTCACTGCCAAGATGAATTCACCGATTTGCCAGAAGCTCTTTGCCCCAATGAAAATGTAGGCACAAAAGCCCTCTATGGCATCTCACAACACAGGACTATGGTAGAAGAGGAGGGGAGAAGGTTGGGGGTCTGGGGGCTTGCCCCCATGAAAAGGTTGTCAGAGCTACGCCCTCTAAAAAACGTCTTTTGGAACATTGTATGAAAGCTACTATCACAATTGACATCTGTTCCCAGGGAGAAAAGTAATCTTTTAACTTTAAAACTAAATGCAAAGAAGTTACGATGATTCTTGCTTTTATTTTCGTATAGTCCAACGCTAGAAACAAGACCTCACCCTATTGCGCCGAAATAAAAATAGTCTCAGAATGTGCACTGAAATTCATATGTGGCAAGGCATTATTACCCTGCAAAGAGATTCAATTGCCCTGCAATTTGAGCAGTGTTATATGTTGGGGGAAGGGAGGCTTTCACACAACTTCCACCCCTGAGGAAGGGTGAAAAGTAGCTTCTTTAGAAAGAAGATAATTTAATGTTAGGACAAAGTTGAGCATAAAGGAAGCCGTTTGGAAGGACTTCTCTTTAGAAAAAGTGTCATGGTGATGATGTTGACTATTCTAGGAACTTGAACGAGAATCTAATGGCCTTGTCGCTTTTCCTTCTGAATCATTGTTTGTTTGGAATAACTAGAGGGGCTCTAGCCCCCCCAAAATAAGAGGAAAATAATAAGGGGACTGAGCCCCCCAGCTCTACACCCCTGTTCTATATGCACTAAAATGTGCAGGAAAAAGCGGTGCCTTCATTTAGGTTTCCATCTCTAGGTATTTTAGGTAGATACACATTTTCCCCATCTCTCCAATCGTGAAGCTTGTGGTAGTATCCTGGAAGTAACTGAGCTACTAAAACCATTAAAAATATATGAAGGTTTATCAAAAAGCAATTATATGTGGATATGAAAACTGTTTTTTAACTGCTAGGCAGGGCCGCATTTAAGTTGGTTGGGGCCTTGGGCCCAGACTTGATTTGGGCCCCTTGAAATACACCTAAAAAATTTTGTGTCACATGTATAGTACCCAGCACCCTGTTAGCATGAATTGTTATGGACATGGTTGCAAGGTAAGTTTGTAAGGGGACTTGTAATTCACTGGTTTTTCGAAATTTTGCTCGGGGCCCCCTAAATCTAAGAATTTTAGGGGGCCCCTGGGCCCATGGGTAAATGCGTCTCTGCTGCTAGGAAGAGAAGAAAATGGCACTGTCGTTGCCAGTACCAGTACTCTATTTCTATCGGCGTTTCATGCTATAACCTAACCTTTTTGCTCACTGCGGATTTGAGGGATCTGACCAACTAAGAGCTTCTACATGAGCTCTCCCCGACTTATTTGTCCAGCTAGACATCATTTGGAGCTTTTTTTTACTAGCTGAAAGGAAGATACAAAGGTGTTTCTGGAGGGTACTTCATAATTTGATTATTGGAAATATTTCCCATTTACAGAATCAAAATGTGAAGATATGTCCGAAAATCCTGGTGCTATTTCAGGTGGAATGCCAGACAATCAACGAAGATATATAATTACTAATGCAAATTATGGTGATCTTTACATATTAGGATAAACAATGTTGAGATTTGTTTACATGCACAAATTATAAATATTATCGTTAAAATACTTAGATTGAGAGTAAAATCTGATATGAACACAGCTAGGCTAATTAGGCTATATCCTCTTTTTGGAATTACCAAAGCATTGCACTAAAGTTGATAATATTCAGCAATGCTTTTAGCCCCTGGACTTTCCATCTCCATACTAACACCCAGAGTTCTGGGTGTAGGCACACAGGCTTCCATCCAAGTGCATATAATTATGCATCCCAAATCCGTTTTATACTTCACTGTCAGAGACTTGATCGTAGGGCTTTGAATAACTCTTTGACCAGCTGAAGTATTTGCAACTTGAAAGAAAGTTTCCAAGAGATACCCTTGACCTCCAGGAACGCAGGGCAAAATCAACTTAAGTAGAAGCACGTATATCGTGATCGATTGTACTAAGGAAATGACCCCAAAACTTCGAAGTCTTATGAACAACTAGCATCTATGAAGAAAGGAGTAATACCATATAAGAGAAATAATTAGAAGAAGATTTTGAAAAAAATGCTTTAACAAAGCTTGCTATGATATCATTATTTTATCAATATTTACCCTATCAATATTTGTCATTTTTATATCGAAATTTTATAAACATTGAATGGGGACTGAGTTTTATTGTGATAATAGCCTACGACCTTTCCATTGGAAATACCTTTTTCTAAGAAAAGCAATGAATCGTTTGTTCATTCTTCATTTGAGAATGTATTCTATTAAATATTCAATTTTGCACAGCCGTATGGCAGCATAGCTGTGTGAATGTGCACTAGAAGGAACCATATTACAAAATGCCATAACCAAGCATTGTCAATTAATGAATCTGTCACTTTTAAGGACTAGCTGGGGAGAAACACAAAAAACAAGCGATTTCTTTCATATTTCAAGCACAGAAATGACCTTGAAAATCTTGCTATAGATCCCCTCTGTCTTTTTGTGGAAGTTGAATAATTGGTGTCTTGATAGGAAGTGGTTACATTGGTTCAGATAAATAATTTCTTCCCTTATGCTATGAGAGGACTAAAAAAGTCCGAGGAAGTAATTAAGTTCTCAACTTTTGCAAAACGATCTAATATACGTTGAGGAATAGTTTTCTTTCTTTACAAAAATTCAATTTTTTAGTAATAACAAGAAAGGCCTTTGAAGTACCTTTCGTTTGGTAGAGTTATGTTGCCAGGAGAAGAAGTACTTAGTTAATGTACTTACAAAGTTGAAATTACATCTAGGTCTTGTTTCTATTTCATTGAAGCAGATTAATTAAAGAACTAAGAGTAAAAGAGCCCCCAAGACCTATAATATATAAAAGTTCTTTTGGACCTTTATCACAGACAGATAACTAAAGGCAAGCCGATCATTAAAATGATGAATACTACTTTGTAGACCATAAAGCAGCTTCTTTTGAATGTGACTTTTGGCGAGCTTAGCTTAGGATATGATAATACGTTCATTTATATTCTTGCACCCAAGTAAAGTTACTTCACCTTGTAGAACTTCATTGTCTGCGTATTGTCTGGGCCTAACTGACATACTGTGGGAAATTTGTTGGGTATTCGAGACTATATGATATATTCGATCTAGTCTCCCTCTCAAGCTATTAAGTTATAGACAATGATATCATTGGTCATAGGCCTTCGATAGTTTTACTCAATTTTAATTTCTATTTTCGAAAGTGAACCAGCTCTCAGCCTCTAAGTAAGTCAATATTCATAAAAAGAATAGCGAAGTTGATCCTTCAGTCAGTTCTCATGGATAACGTATGATTACAAAGATGTCATGTGCACAATAATGAATCGTGAAAATTGAACAGAGACATCCCCATTTAATCCTGCCATATTTTGAATTTTCGGTTCAATCTGATGTAAGGCCTACTATACCATGAGGAAAGACTCCACTGTACTACCTGTAAGCGAATTGAGAAATTGAGTTGAATAAGACATTGCCTCGTCATAAACAAACCATTGTTGTTTTCAGTCTGTCGACCAGTTATTTGTTGTTTAATTCCGCCAAGAATCGTGGGGGCTGCAACAACCGCAATGCTACAAAAAGCGCGTGTGGTGTGCTGGTGCCCTCTCAATCAAAATAAGAAGTAAAAAATGGAAGCACATATGTAGTATGAGATAAGACGTTTCAACAAACAAAAAGGTATGGATAGCTTTGCGGCAAACGGGCATGGTGAGTTCAAGAAGGGTGAGTGTCTAGACACATGAGTTTCCTTAGCCTGTACATTTCAATGGGCATAATTGACAGTCTTTGTGTTTAGATTCAAGCATCCCAATGCAAGGAGATATGTGAAAGCTTTCTTCTTTGAGACTTCTTGAAGTTCTACCTCTGAAAAATAGCCATTGTGAAATCCTGTTGATGCTATGCCAAAAAGGAATGACTAGGCCTCATAGATTGGAGTGAACAAAAGTATAATCTGACTTGAGAAATATATCCGAAAGACACTTGCAGGTGATTGTGTGAAGTACCTCATGTCGTCATTTTGTGAAACAACAGTTGCAGCGGTTCATCAGCAACATTTAGCGTCACTTATCGCCTTGCAAGTTTGCTATAGGGCATGAATATTGCAATGGTGATAATTAAGGGCAGGTATATTTTCAGTCAGCTTTTCTAAATGCTGAAAGCTGAAGTAATGTTAGTAGATGGTTCTTTGGCATCCATTTTATATGTTAGGTATACTAAATAGTACCCATATCATCATCGATACATATTTGCGTGGGTGGAAGACTTGTCAGTGACATTGATGCAATAATATCTCATGTAGGAAAGAGAATCGACTAAGAATAAACTAGAACTGGATAAACATTTGGGTTTGAATTGCGATCAATCCTGAAGTCTTCATTATGGAACTTTGTAATTGACTTACAAAGTGCCATAATCAACAGCTTTTTCAGCTTGTCTTGCTTTTTGTCTGTGCTTGACGAATGTTTACTGGGAATTGGAACAAGTCATTTATACTAAGAATCTTTCAATAGAAATCATTGTGCTTATTTATAGTGAGAGAGCTTTTCCAGTCATTTATTTGTAACTTTTGGTAAACCAAGAGTTATTATTTAATGTGTGAAGCTGTTTGTCTTTCAGCTGCAACCCATATCCTAAAATAGCTAGTGCTACTTCAGATAAATTCTACGTCACATAGCCTCGAAATGCAATCTTTAAATTACATCAACTACGTGTACTTCGTATCAGTTAACCATATTCAAATTAATTTTATCCATTCAAATTGAACAATATTTTACATGTAAAATGCTTTTCTGCATTTGACTAATAACTATCAAGTGTTATTTACTTGATGCAAGATCCATTACCGTAATGCTTTTTCATAGCTAGGATGTTGTGAAGTTTTGCTTATCGAGTCGTAAGAGATGAAAGGTAATAAAAAGTTCATCATGAAGTATTATGGTTTACTTAGCATCATACTTTGAGTGAAATAAATAGCTGGATATAAAGAATATGGCTAGAGAGCAGAAAAGTTAGAGATAACGTGAGAAATGTAACCAATTGTAGTGTTGTGGACTTTAAAGGACAAGGGTTATTACAAATGCAAAAGAATGACAATATGATTTTCAAAAAATATGACAGGTATTTTTCTTTGCCAAAGAAAAACACCAGTTAATTTTTATTGGCATTCAGAAAAGTGCTACCGTACTATCTTCAAAATTAAAGATATTTCCAATTAAATTTGAAGTGGCTATACTTTCGAGAACAGTTGAGGTAGTATTATTGGGGATTTATATTCATCATCATTATCTGTTGCTGAAGAACACTTCTTCAAAAGAAAGGCAGTAATGTCGAAGCAATGCACGTAATAAAGGGCGAGCTTTATTGTGCTACTGCAGCTCATCATTTGCAACAATGTTTTTTAAGAGTCAAATTATGCAGCCACCATATATGCTCTACGCTTTGAACGCTAGATCTCTCATTAAATAAAGGAGAATGGTGCATGATATGTCCATTCATTGACACATTCATGCTAAAATCTAACTTTGCTTACAATAGCATAAGGATGTCGTGTTATTGTCGGAATCTGAATCTCCTCTACAAATATTATTCTTTCATAAAACAGTATGATCTGCATGGAAATTTAGCAAGCTAAAATGGCCACAATCATAAACTATGGACAATCGTGAAATCTTCAAGTCACACCCAGTAACTTTCTGAATAGAGTAAAGCCAAAGGTTGCCAAAAGAGCTAACAAACCCCAGGAAGCTATGAGACTTGACTTTTCGTGACATTTTGTACAGCAATATCGCTACTTAAGTAAATCACAACCTTTGGCCTTCATCATAATTTTTCTCTTGGATTTTGAACTAAAGAGATCAGATAATTAGACATTGCTTTTGTTTTGATATTGTGGCTGCTGGCTGTCTGGAGATGATCCATGCACGAAAGCGAAAGGTGATTTTCTACTCTGTCACACACACGAAAATAAGACTTGCTTGGAACTGCCTATTATTTTTAGTAGGGTGGTACAACATTAGGTAATGGATGGCTGTTTACCGATGCAACTTCTTGTTTAGCATTGAATAATCATTCTTAGCAGTCTCATTTGAAGCTATGCAGTGGCAGCCTGATATGTTTTACGTTGGGGCTCGGGTGCAAAATTGCGCCCCCAAAGCTCTACAATTTCAGCAGTCAGGGCTGGCACCAGAAATTTTGTAACGGCGGATTATTCTTCCGATGAGAGACTAAGATACGGTTCACAGAGTCCCATAAGTGCTAAAATAGGTGCAAGAGAAGGGCTCTCTACCTTGTAATATGTCTTATAGCCCAACTTTCCCCTCGTACGTACTCCTACTAATAGTACTCAACGTACAAATAAGTTGGAAATGCGGTAGGGATAACTTAGCAGCAATATCATACTGTAACAAGCAGATGAAAATAGAAGGGGTCTGGGGGCAGCCCCTGAGAAATTTCTGGGGCACGCCCATTTCAGAATCGAAGAGAGCACCATTTTTATGTCATGGTTTTCATAGCTGTATATTCTACCTTCTAGGGAAAAAGCTAGAAGTATAAAGGAAAAGTCAACGATTGTTGAAGATGGGGATTTACAATTTCTAAACAAGAGTTGACTATCGGTAGTGTCTGCTAAGCTCTTGGACACATTTTTAAGAAAATCATGATTTATAAGAGCTTCATGTCTGAGTGCTTCTGCTACTATTTTCTTCCCGCGGAAATCATACTCTAGAGCTCAGGTTATCAGACTCCTACCATAAATCACTGCTAAATATTGAACAGTTTTGCTCTCCACACATTGGAATCCCCTTATTTGATTTTGGTGCCCATTAACAGTCATTGCTAGGGGGACCTGACCCCATAGTCCCACTGTCAGGCCGCCATTGAAGCTCTGCCAACTGTTGAAAGCAAGAAATATTGAGAGCTGGTCAACCTTTTAGAATTAAGGGGAACAATAGATTCGCAAATATTTTTTACTAAGCCATGGGTTGTGTGAATTTAACGCATGTTAACTGGGACGAAACTTAAAAGGGGGTATGGGGGTGACTCACCCCCAACATTAAGAATTTGCCATTTTGCAGGGCAAATACGGCAGTACAGTTTATTTTTGAATGGCAGCTTACTGTACCCAGGTCTACCGACTGTGCATATTTTGACTGTTAGACCAATTAGAGTTACTAAAAGAAAAGAAGTTCACAGAAAGCACTGAGGCCAACTCTCTGATTATAGAACCCTGTTTCGCAGGGAAAAGCCCTTGAAACCCCAGAAATATATTGAAGTTAGGTCCCTGCATGTTAAAATTTTTACATTATGTCTCTTTTGATGAAGACATTTAACTTTTGAAGTACCTTAAGTTTTCCGTAACCAAGAAAGCTACATACTTAGACTTATGGACTCTACCTAGTTCTAATGAAGCTAACATTTATCTAGAGAGCCAAATTCTTATGATTTGAAATAGGTATATCAGTATTGACATTTACTAACCTTGTAAGGCTTAGAAAGTCAAATCATAATCTTTCTTTGCTTTTTCCTTTGCGATGCGTAATTTTGGTAGGCACAAGCATGGATAATGACAATAGTACGTCCTTAGCTACTGCACATTTTTTATAAGAAGCAAGCTGTCTGGCTTAAGCCTGAATGTTTCTTAATATTTCATCAAATCCAGCCGTAAATGTTTCGTAAATTTAAAGACTTCCAATGACAATAACAACCAAGATTAGGCAATTGTGATGGAAGAGAAAGGATGCTCAGGTTTTGGGAGACATGTAATGGATGCTAATTCTATTTCGTTGCTTGTTTGATCAAAAATTTACTAGTGAAAACAATTTTTGCAAGTTGTTATTTGAAACTCAGCCTGCCTTTGTTTCTTAGTTTTTGCTTAGTTTCAGCCTCAGGTTTCTTATAGACATGTTTCTTACGAAGAAAACGTGTATCGTTTCCATGGCTGCTATTGCAGGGATTGTCCACATGAAGTCAGAGGCAAATTTCTCTATCCTCTAATGCTTTATCATTCAATCCGGGCTTCTTATTCTATTAATCCAGTTTCTTGTTCTACGAGTCAATTTGCTGTTTCCCTTCAAGCCTTGCAAACTGTCTAGATTTTTCCTTTGCCCCAATATCCTATATATGCTGGAATAACCTCCATATATCTGCCTTCCCGCACTTGCAACTTTAAGGCACTTAATTTTTCAACTTACTCAGAGACGCCGGAGCATATTTTTGAGTGAGGGGGCTGGGGGATTGGGGGATGAGTTGCAAGTTCCTAATGGGGCGTGGCAATGCGGGTCATAGGTGGAGCCCCTTAACATTTTTACTACCACCCCCTTGAATTGAAAGGAGACTACTTTTTGAACATCAAAAGGCATTCTATCTTAGATAGGAAAGCCTGTTTATTGTATTACATCATACACTAGCAAAAAGTGGGGGCTACAGCCCTACCCTCAGCCCCTTGGCTCAGGTGTACCTGTTGCTCTCTGGATTTTGTCTCCCATTTGTTAAAATTTGTATTTTTCTTAGAACTCAAAGACCTCAAGGCTATTTACTGGATGCAGGACCATTGGTGAACTAATGTAGCTTAAAAAACAAGGTCACAGACAAAATTGTTGCAGGGCAATGTCGTCTGACACTCCCTTAAAAATGTCATTGAAGTTACGTCCCTGGCTTCTATTGCATGTGTAACTGTTTCCCATTGACAATATTTAATTGCTATTCTTTTATATTTTCTACCTAATCTTGTTAAGCTTCCATTTGCTTGTAGCGTTGTCTCACTTTTGCCCCCGAATCTCTTCTTACTTAGGCTTGATTTTTCTGTTTCAACCACTGATCTCAGTGGTTTCAACACCCACTACACTTAGTGAACAAACGAAAACACTGTTTACCTCGTTTCTCGAACACCTTGCCTCGTTCCACAGAAGTAGCCATTGCCATTTCTTAATTTAGATCGTGATTGACAGCTATTTGTTGTTCTTTGTAATTCAACAAAAACATCGCGCATCACACAAACAATAGAAGATCATCCATAACAAAAGGAAGCCTATGAAATGCGTAGGCCATGTTAGGAAAGAGAATGCAAACGCAAAGGCTACGGACACAGATAACGTAGTGTAGAGAAAGCTGCTTAGTTCGTAGACGTATTCGGACAATAATTTTATCGTTGTGCAATCAACACAACGAAATGAAAGTAAATGTGGTGGAAAATGCTGTCGTGATACAAAGTAGAGAGGTTAAATTGTGTCAAAGGACAAAAATTCGGTCTAATATTGTTGGTTAGAGGCATACACACTGCATTAGCCTGGTCTTTCCAGACAGTAGTCTAGACACAAAGATTCTATCGCAATCACGAAAGCTCATCCAGCGATGGCGGGTAGGTAAAAGTGAGTTTTGTTAACCACAAACGCTTGAGATTCGCAGTGACAGAATTCCTTGGATTCACCTTAGAGGGTAACGTACTCTAAATGACTTGTTACCTTCCCTTATTTCTGTTCATCATGGTGTTTTTTCGTGAAATGCTTGTCCAATCAGTAAATTAGTATTTGGCTTGTAGATTCTAGTGGAGAAGGATTCGGTGGTGAGCTCCCTACCAAAGCTGGAAGACTACGAAAGAGGTCAAAGGCTGTTAAGGAGTGAGTTGATTTTGGATGAGTTCACGTATATAGTTTTCATTTAATGCAAATGTTGTAGCAGTTCAAGATGCACCATGGGTGTCGCTTTGCAACCATAGGCAAAAAATATGCTGTTTGGTCATCCTCAGCAAATAAATGTTTGAGCTTTTAATCTACAACCTCAGCACATAAAGTGTAAAGCATCCGTCTAAGCAATTGCGTACAAAAGACCGAACAATATTAAGGTCTTGCTTATTTAGAAAGAGTTTTCAATTCTTCAATTTTATGCATTATTAGTTTTAGTATTGTTTGGTTTTAATTTGATTGAATTCTGCTACAAAAGCAATCAGAAAATAAACTTGTCAAACATGCATTAAAATTAATGCAGCCATAAGAATTCTAGAGAATGCATGATGGATTAAGTTATCATCTGTGGCAATCTGTCTCAGCATAGTTTTTAGTGTAACAGGTGGCACCTGTATTTCTTAATGGAATGCTACAATTTTCTCCCCTTTTCATTAGAGAGGAAGCTGAAGAGGACACTGAGATGATGGCAATTGATCCTCATGGTGTGAAAATTACCAAGTATGATTCATTTTGCAAACTCCTTCAATAGCAAATTCCTTTTGTATGTTGAAAGGAATGCAACATTGCATTGCTGAAAGGTGCACTAGTAAAGTGTGCTGCTGTAATAATTTTTCGTGTCATCAAACAGTTTTGCCAATACTTTCACTGGTTTTTGTGTTGAATTTGTTGAACTCAGCAAATTCAATTCAAAAACCAGTGATGGCAGTATTTGTTGAATAATTTTTTATTTTCAGAATCAGACATGATTGAATCAGTTGTAGTTGATAGAAAGGCATCTCCATACTGCATTATTTTTAGACAAGCACTGTCACATCATTAAATCAAAGTGAAAGTGGTTTTCTGTTGTTTTCTTATAGTAGTTAAGAATTTGTGAATTTCATTAAATATGACTTTTTCTAAGGTATGAAACAAAAGAGCAAACCAAAGAGAGATTTGCCAGGTTTCTTATTTTGACTTATTGTCTTTTTTTGAAGTAATTTTTTGTGATTATCTCAATGAGAAATAACATATTTTGGCTATATGTGATGCATTATTGTAGACATGAAGTTACTTTATCATGATTTCAAACAGTTCTTGTTGCATTGTAGAGGAATTCTTAAATGTTTTTTTTAGAGAGAATCATAGTGAAATTGAAAGGAGACGAAGGAATAAAATGAATGCGTATATCAATGAACTATCAGATATGGTACCAACCTGTAATGGGCTGCCAAAAAAGCCTGATAAATTAACTATTCTGAAAATGGCTGTAACCTATATAAAGTCTTTGAGAGGTTTGTATGTTTTCTTTCATAGAGTGTTGTCTAATGAAGAGTATTCAATGCTCCACAATGGCTAAATGCATTATATTTTGTTTATTTGGTGTTATATATTTTTTTATGTCATACTCAATTTCCTTTTCCTCTTTAGGTGGTTCTCCTCCACCAACTGATGGTAGCTCAAAGCCATCATTTCTATCAGATCAAGAATTGAAGCATCTTGTCCTTGAGGTGCAGTATAGTGAACTCTTAATACGGCATTCATATGATATAGGGTGTTATATGATATTATCTTTAAAAAGAATATTATGATAAATATCATGGGTGCCCCCTAGTTTTGTTGCTTAGATTGTTTAAGACATTTTTCAAACTTATTCTGGCCTTTCTTTTTTATATTGCATGTGGCTAGCAATTTTACAAGACAATTTCATGCCAATACTTATTATATTTGATAAGCTATCAGTATTGAATCACAAAACTGTTTTACAAAAAAAACATTATTAGCCTTACTATATTTTTTTTGTCAAGTCATCATAATTATGCTTAATGCAACAATGCCTTTTATATCAGTTTCAAACTGTGATGAATCTGATTTTATGAATAATGTGCACCCACTAATTCCTTTCTGTTGGAATGTATTGAGAACTTTTGTGCAAATAGCATGTGGTCTACATTTATTTACTGCTCACATTATTAGAATTGGTATGTGATGATGTTATTGGAGGGGTATTGTTTTTCAGGCAGCAGATGGCTTTCTATTTGTTATATCATGTACCAATGGAAGGGTGCTTTATGTATCTGATTCCATCACACCAGTTTTGAATAAATCCCAGGTACTCTTTTTTTGTACATTTTGTTTGATGGTTGTCTCCTTTTCTTTAGTACATAGTTGAAGGACGTTTCTCTCTCTTTTTCATCTGAAGTGCATTTTCTTCAAGGATTTCCACATTCCCATTTTGCTGAGTGATTTGAAATGCAGTCTCTTCATTTGTTACTTTGCATTTTAAATTCCTAGCTTTTCCATTTATTGTATATGTTCATTTGTGTAGCTATGTTCCATTATGGCTATCAAATATAGGATGCAAGCTGTCACTGACATGTTTCATCATAGTTTGAATACCATTTTATCTGTACAATGCATAGTACTGTAAATAATTTTCACCAATCTCCCTTGTAAGGTAACTGAAGATCTCAGGCTGAGAATTGTATATGATTTCTTGCACAATAGAAGTTTGTTATAGACGGATGAAGCTAAAGAATATTGTTGGTGGGGTGTTGCCCCAATTTGCCAACAAACAGATTTCACTCAAGCCCAATTTGCTGACAAATAGGACTTTCCTTGAGTGTTATCAGCAATACAATGCTGAAGAGCACTATATATTGGGGATGTGGTACCCCATACTCCCCCTATGGCTACACACCTGGCTATAGAGTACTACTGATAGAATATTGGCATTGGATTCCTTTACTATTTGTTTCAGGAGGAATGGATCAACCAATCAATTTATGATCTTATACACCCAGAAGATAAGGACAAATTGAGAGACCAACTTGGAACTGAAATAAACCATGATTCTAGAATATTGGATCCCAAAAGTGAGAATAATGCTATTTTCATTGCAATTTTAATTGCTTTCAGGAATATGTAGGCTATCATTGGAGCAAACAGGCCCTTTCAAGGGTGACCTTCAGGATCACGATATAGTCATATGTGTGGTGTTAGGTGAATATTGAAAAGTCTTTCTATAGACTTGGTGGCCATTTGATAGAGAAGCTCTTTCTTGGTAATTCATCATATTACAATTATTTTGTGTAAAGTATTTATCATAGTTAGCTTACATAGAATGAGGCGGCACCAGACCTCAGAAAAACAGACTTCAAAATACACACAAATTTATAATATCAACAGATCAGCCTCAGGAACTATCTGAAAGCTTGTGTATAAGTGTGTGATTGTGTGGTTTTTGCTACAAAAAATATAAACATGCAAAAACATACTTGCAAAATATATGCAATGTAACAAGAATGCAAATGAACAATGGTAAGCTCAAACTAAATATTTAGATATAGTTACAAAAGTCCTGACCATATGTAAACGATTGTTGGTGCCATAAAGTCAAAGAGTGAATAACCTACTTCAAGCTCTGATCAACAACCTACTTCTTGCTCTGATAAACAACCTTATAGTATGCCCTACTTTATTCAAATTCATGCTTGCTTTTTATGCCTAGCTTAATAACACGAAGTGTCCCTTGAAAAATGTTCAAAATTTAAACAATGGTATCATCCTGTGTAGAAACATGGAAGATGTAACATAGTGGAATATTGCAACATTTTTCACCTTGAAATGTACCCTGTGGCTTTCAAGTGGCACTCTCTATCTAAGTTTTGCTCATTATTGCTCAATTTTCCTTACCTATTTTACAAATTTTCAACAAGTAGTACTTAGATACTGATGAGAAAGATTCTAGTTATGCAGTAACTATATAGCAAGCAATGAATTTCACATTAATTTCTTGTTTTGTTTTGGAATGAGAGAGCAAAATTTATGTGCTTGAGAAATTTATATAGTAGGCCATCTATTTCATCTATCAATCTTCTTATGGGAGCTCAACTGTCATCTATGTTTTTAGTCTTATTCTTATGCATATTGCCTGTCATACTGTCTCAGATTTCTGCCTTAGCTGACGCAAATTACCATTTTTAATCCACCTCGTAGACAATTCAAACGGTTATAATCTGTGGTATTATACTTGAAAATGTTGATATAACAGTCTTTGATAGCTTTCAAATTTTAGCTCATTTTACATGTCTGAGTATGATTAATTTTCACTTCAATCGAAATCTTTATGATATGATGTCATTTCTGTGTTGTTTGTAATGTACCATTCATGCCAAATACAAGTTTTTGAGAATACCAAAATTGATATCATAAGATTAACATTAAATTGGCAAATTATGATATAAACCGTGATTGCTCTCCCTTATTTGCATATCTTGTCTTTTACCTGCTGTCTTTTATTTGGAAATTTTGATTTTCTTTGATTATGAACATATTTTAGTACTTTATTACTTTTTCATTTGCTTGAGTGATTTTATCTTGTGACTGCTTAGTAGTGGAATGCAAACATTGAATGAACGTCTTTCATCTTGCTTCAATGTTTTGAATAAAAAAATGTTTTTCTTAATTGGTAATGCAGTGGTATACCCTTGGCTTTATCCAATCTGTGACATTTAGGAGACTGTCACATTTATAGAGCTTTAAGCCTCCTTTTTTCAAGAAATATTGCAAAGTCTTTCATTTCCATTTCAGCAGGCAGTGTCAAAAGAGATGGACCTCCAGGTATATTCTTAATTTTTTGTTATTATTTATGGCCGCCACCCATTTTCTTAGTAGTTAGTATACGGGATTAGAAGTTTACTTATGACTTTTTCTTGATAGAAAGGCTAATTTTGAGTTTGCCATTTTATCCTTGGGGCAGTCCAGTATGTTTTGTAAATTAAAGGTTGCAAACCCACTGTATGCAGAGAGTTTGAATTTTCATCAAGGTTTATTATTCAGAGCTATGTATTCATATTTTAGGTTTATCATATCTTGTTTGATGTATATTAGTATGAATACATTTCTATCTGCATTTGCTTTGCCTAGTTACGTCAATGTGGATAATTTCAAAATTTATTTTCTGCAGGCAAACTTGGGATAGGCTCTAGACGAAATTTTATAGTTCGCATGAAATGCGGCAAAATTGAAGACGACCTGGATGGTACTGATTCACGAATGAACGAAATAAAAATTAGATGTAAAGAAAAGCGGAAAACCTATGATGGAGAAGATTATGCATTCATTCACTGTACTGGATATGTACCGGTGAGGGCAACAAAATTAGACGTACGATGATATCTATCGTAATATCAGGTTTCTCTTGTAAAAGGAAACTCGCTTATTCAGGAAAATTGCTAGCAATGCATTTGTTCTTTGGTCAACTATGGTTAAAATGCGTTGTAACAGAGTCCAAAGTATGGAATTTTCATAGATGCATATTATCATAAAATTGAGTATGATCCTTGTTTCGTGAGCGAAGCAGAATCTGCAAACTGATAAGCTGCTTGTGATGGGAGCAATGTACTGTTATGGGCATTTTTGTGTTTATAGCATTTCCTTACTTTATTAGCGATTTCATGCATTTTTGGAAATTTTATAAGTGTTAGTTTTAATGCCCTATTCAATAAAAGGATCCCCTAATCGCAAATGCATACTTCTCCAAGTAAAGGTCCATATTTTCAATGTACACTCACCTACCAAAAGTTTGGAAACGATTGGGAGGCCAAGATGTCGCATCGAGTGTAAGCAAAAATTTTTGTCAAAAGTACAACAACGAGTTTTTACATACTTTGCTTTCAAACCATTGTGAAATTTCACACAGTCATAGCTAGTATGCTTTGTTTAAAATTTCGATATTTTGTTCGGTAACCAGGTTGATTCAGAACAGCTGCTACACGTCATGAATTCGATTGAGAAAGGTTATCAATTTGCCGTTTTGAAATCTATTGCCATTCTTGAAATATTCTTTTTAATCCTTCGAGAGTTGAGTTGTGATTTTAATTTAAAAAAAGCCATCCATTTTGTATGATTTTGATGTCGAAGATTGACTGGGCCTTGAAAGCAATTTTAGACCATATAGAGAACAAAATATCTCTATTTCTAAGCTGTATGGTATGATTTACTGTCTTAGCAAAAATTTAATGGAACTTCAGAGCATCTCAAAATCGATTCTGTCCCTCAAAGCATTACCAAGAAAACATTGGTAATTGTTGGTCAAAATTAGTTTGTTTGTATGTTTTAAATACATTATGGGCAACTTACTCGGCAAAACCAATTTTGCTTGCACTGTCTCTGAGTTAACAGCCTATTTCTCGCAGTTGTTGATAGCCACCTTGTCTTTCCAGTGAAATTTCCTTGGCTCTTACCAAGTTAAGACTTTTACCAATAATTCCCATTCTCTTTGCTTTTTTCATACGAAAATGCTACAAATGTTTCTAGATAAACTGCGAACCATAACGGTAAATAAATCAGTTTACATTTGAAAGATATGACGCGTACAAACAAGGTTTACTTTTTTGCTTCGCGCTAAAACCATTTCCAGATCGAGCCTCTTTATGGAATCGTTTCCAAACCTTTGGTAGGAGAGTGTACATCCCCACAAAATAAATAAGATCTGCACTTGTTTAGGCCCTGTGTATTAGATATACAATTGAAAGAGGCATTGCACTGACATAATAAAAGTGAAGGGTACTTTCACATTACTAAGAAAATGACTTTCTCCCTAGAATTTCGCTCAATTGACCTCTCAAGATATGGACCAAGATGTTAGTGAGTGTTGCCTAGTTTGCATTGGGAGAATGCAGTCAACAACAATGGTCAGCGAAAAAGAAAATGAATCAACTCCGGCCACTGAGTTCGTAACGAGACAAACAACAGATGGCAGATTCAGTTTTGTTGACAAGTCGTTAGTATTCCCTATGTTTTTGTTTTTATCTGAATTGGCTAGGCCTAGCTGGCCTGTGCCTAGTCATAAAACATAATATCGAAGTGAAAATTATTAAAAGTTGTTAAGAGAGCATATTGGTATTTGCTCAAGATAGAAAGCAGAAATTGGGATCAAAATTAGAACAATTTGCAGTCGGGATTAAGTTGTTAGAATAGCAAACAACAGTGGCATTATTTCATTAATTCCTATCGTTGGCACCTCCCAAGGAAGTGCTACATATATCGTAAAGGTCTCTACTTTTTAGACTATTAATTGACATCGCTACTGGTTCCTACTGTATACTATTTCTTCGATAATTTCGTTCTTTACATTGCAGAGTTGCAGAGATTCTTGGTTATAAGCCTATCGAGTTGCTCGGCAAAAGCTGCTTTGAATTTTATCATCAAGAAAACCAAGCAGAAATGTTTGCAAATTTTAAACAAGGTAGCCACCCTTTATAACTTTTTCCATTATGAAACAGTTCTCCTTTATATTTGACCAACCCATTTAGTTATATGCCATACTCAACCGAATTAAAATCAGGGTTCACACGGGTTTTGGAAAGTTATGGAAATTGATAATGCCATTTTACAGGACCTGGAAAGTTTTGTAAAAGAGAAGTTTTCTCAAAATGGCTGTGGAAAAGTTTTGGATTTGTGTTTGGGAAAATTCTAATATATCCTAGAACAGATTTTACTTAGTGTTGTATTAAGTAGCGTATATGTTTGTTAATCTTACTATTTATAACGTAAAACATTATCCACCAAAAAATCGCAAAATATGGCATTGAAAATGTAGTTTTTTTTCTTTTTATGGGGCTTCAGAAATACGGGCGAAAATGTATTTCATGGCGTTAGAAATTTGGTAATTTGACTTTGGAAAACTTTTGGAAAAGTCTTGGAAATATGTTTAGAGTAGTTTTTACGAACCTTGTAGAGTGTAGAATTTTAGTTTTTTGATGTGAAAAATTACCACTATTGTGTATTTTTATGCATGTATAAGCTTTATGGTGCAGGTGGAGGTCACGTGAATTGACACGTGAATTGGCACGTGAATTGACACGTGAACTGGACCATATTTTGATCAAGTTGTTTGGTGTTAAATCATAAAAGTGTTGGGTCTTTTTTGGCAGATAACTTACATTTTAATGAGATGTTTATGAATATACTGATGAATATAGTTAAATGCACATACAGTCCTACCCCAACTTCTATTCTGGACAATTGAAATTTCTAGCACTTTTATCATTGATTGCATTTGATACATAACAAAAAACGTACTCTCCTAGCCATGATGAATTAAATAGTAGCTCATGATGGCACAACAGCTAATGCACTCTTTTGTCTTGTTGCACAAATCCTGTACATTATGTTCTTTTCTCTTCATACAATTAGCTTTTCCTCCTTGAGCGATTTTAAGCAGGCTCCAAGATTAATTGTAATACATCAATTTCAGTCATTGCCCAAAAGGGCCAGCCACTAACTGCCAAGTTCAGATTTAGACACAAAAATGGCGACTATGTCACTCTACGGGCAAGCTGCTATAGTTTCCAAAATCCATACACAGATGAAGCAGAGTATATCATTTGTACAAATAGCCCAGTACGGTAGGTTTGGTTGTATTCGTCTCGATTTCGTCTAATTATCATCTTATTATACGACTGTAAATAACTTGTAGAAGCCAATTAAATATTCACTTTGTCGAATCGGAGGATTGTTTTTAAAAGGTAAGATGTCCTCACAAATCGGTCAACGTAAACCAGAGTATCAAGGATCAGAAAAGAGGACGTTTTTAGCACGTAAAAGAGTAAGAAGGGTCAGAATGAACAGAAATTTTTAGGTTGTAAAAGCCTTTAATAACAGGTTCTACATTGTACTAATTTCTGCTCTTTCAGACATTTTTTTGGTGCTAAAATTTACTTCATCTATTCAACAAGAACATGGTATTTTGAATTATCTACATGTCAGCGTGGTTTTTCATTTATAATCTCTTTTTTTGTAGGAACCGTTTAGAGAAAATCCCAACAAGTACAAAGCAAGAAGCTGATAGCCCACAGAGCGAAGAGATGCAAAAATCACCGCAGTACAATGACGTCACAGCTAAATTCCAAGAAATGCCAGGTTCATTTCCTTATCCTCAAGTCTTGGAGTCACCAAGTAAGCTTCATTAATTTCTCAGCAAATTATATTGATTGCAACTTCTACGAGTTTAGCATTTCCGTTGTCGATCATGACGAAGGATAGCTGTGAGGGAAGGTTACCTTTTCGGAGAATGTTGCTAATGTTTTACTAAGAAATTTAAGTATTACTGGTGTATAAGATGTTTATTTGAAGCAATGAAGATCAATGCCAAAGTTCCAGAACAGATACATATTTTCCGATAGTCTACCCTCTTTATTCTTATTATTTTGCCAGGGAAACAATTGTCCTCCAAAGGAAGCTTTTATACCGGTCAGATTTGGTCAATTAATATTCAACCAATCGTCGTGTTTTATGTAGTACTTTATTTTAATATTTAGGGTATGGACAAGCAACCACTTCAGCCATTTCACCCGAGGTAATAATTGCTAACAATCTCCTTTTTATAACTCATAGTTAACTGAAATTGATGTTATCCATGCTATTGACTGAATAGTCAAAGAGCTTAAAGAACATACTTCATAAACCACTGTTGTTGTGTACTGAAGTCGGTATTGAACAGTTAGGCTTTGATTGGATTGGCACATTCAAGGTTCATACCCAATATGTGAATCAAAATCCCCTGACTATTCCCTGACTGCTAGTCAAAAAATCCCACTTTTTCCCTGACCTTCATTTCACATATTTACAAAGAGAAGCAAAGAAAATAAAGCCTAATCGATAGGTAATGCACGTATCCTTGATATGTTACAATGCTAATCAACAAAGTTCACATTTACTGACAGCAAATAGAGCAGCGACTTTGCGAACAACCAAGCCAATAGTTAAGGAAAATGCTATGCTGACTAAATAATTTTTGCCTAACTCTTCCCTGATTTTGATGAAAATTATAGATAACTCCCTGGCTATTTCTGGTTTTCCCTGATTTTTTGTAAAAATAGTAAAAATACCGGATTTCCAGGTTCAGTATGAACTCTGAAATTTGATTGTATGGGTCAGTGTGTATTTAGTTATTTCTAATCTTTAAACATCCTCTCTTAAAAGGATGAAAGTGATAGAGGTAAAGCAGGCAAACGAAAATCACCTGGACAAAAGTCAAAGAAAGGTGCTGCAAAAGGTGGGAAAATGGACTATCCTGGGGGATACGATCGACTGCCAACCGATGACAAATACATGCCACAGATACCATTTGGAGGTGAAGAAATCTTGTCCTCTAACGCCTTAACCAAAGCATTACGTGTTCACACACATTTCGATTGCTCTCAAGCTAAATTTCATACACATTATACTATTTTTGTTACATGTGAAGTGCGGATTTTTTTTATAAAATAAGAAACATGTTCATAAGCAGTCTAATACGAGACACTATAAAATTTGTAAAACTTTTGCAACTAATGGAAAAGTGCAAAGACATTTTAGACAATTAGCATATTGGAACCATTACGTGTTTCAACGTAAAGCTGAAACAACAACGATATGGGCACGATGTTGCTTAAGATTTTAACTTTTAGACACTTTTAGAGCTAAATGTGGCCAACAATGAAGAAACTTTTACTACAAGTTTTTTTATAAGAAAACCATCATTTTGTCACAGCTTCAATTTTCTAAACTTTTCCCAAACTTGAACCTGAGATTTTCTCAGCTTTTACTGAAATAAACTTGCTAAAATGGGGTACACCTTCCTTTTTAATATTGTATACTTGGATATGAATTCTATCTTTACATTTTGAATGTAATAACGACGAAATATCGATTTTTGACCAATAAAAACACTTAGTTTTGGAAATTGAGGCTTGTGATTTTCTTAAGATTTTGGCCATTTGAGCCTAATTTTCTCCTAAACTTTTTTCTTGTAAAAAACCATGTATTAGGCATTGAGCCAGGTTTGTTATAAATAACATGCAAGTTACTTACCTAAGTAAGACTCTATTTTTTATTATTCAAGCAGTTGAATTTGACAGGCATTTATAGTTGAAAATGCTTCTCTATGGCTTTACTACCCTTTCAAATATCCTTTTCATTATCTTATCTCTTCAATTTAGATTTTTCAAGCTCGCAAGCTGGCGACATGCTGAGAGCATTAGCAAAACGACAACAAGAACAATCCCAAATTGCTCTCAGAAAGTCCGCACAGTTCGATCCAGCAATGTATAGTGCAAGTCATGTGAATTGGCCCGGTTCTGGAGACTTGAATTTACCAGGCTCTGAATCATCCTATGATTATGTTGATTCAGGCCCACCCGGACCAAGTGGTCGCAGCCAATCTTCTCCCTACAATCTACCTAGTGAAATCGTCATTGCAAGACGGATGATGCAACAATCGGCTAATCGAGGCTTTGAACAGCCCATGGGAGGCGCTGTACCATACGGTCAACAGCCAATTACTCCAAGTATGCCATCACCAAACTCACAGCAGTTGGCATCACCGAGCACTGCGCAACAGAAGATGCTTAGTTTTCAGCAACAACTAGGCCAGCCAAGGCAGACTGACATGCAATTTCCATATTATAATAATTGATGGGATTTTTACTACCGTTAGATATAGATCTTCTTTGGCCTCGAAGCCACACTGCCCCCTGCAGCTGCCATGTTTGTTGTGCATTAGGCAAAATATTTGTAACTGCTACAAGCGGTTGCCTGAAGCTAGATAAAAATTGGTCCAAGATTAAGCAAACTAATAGATATGAAATAAGAGCAGCCGTGGCCTAGCGGTAATGCACTCGACTACCAACATGTTCCTGGGCATCCGGTCCTAAATGCTCTCAAAGGCACCCTCCAAGCCCCATGGAATTGGGGAAAACGGAGGTAAAATCGAGTAGAAATGGATATGAAATAAGTCTTTCAAAGACAAGTAATTCTAAAGGAATCCCTTTTATGCATTTTTGGAACAGGCATCCGTAACAACGAAATGTTGTGGAATAGTAAATAATTTCTGATGCAATGCAAACTTTCAGATCATTTTCTACACTTTCAAATCGGAGTGCTAGGCCCATAAAACGGAATCACAGATATTTATTGCTTGGTTACGGGAAACTACTAGCTGCAGTAAATGAACTCAAACTTTATTTGTCATTGCTTAAATACTGAACTCTTAAAAGTATGGAAGATGTTAAAATTAGCTGTGAAATAATTAGGTTTTAGATTTTTCGTTACATATATATGAATAAATTATCGATTGGGAGTGGCGGTGAAGTGCTATGTTTGTTGTATAATTAAAACTGACAAAATAAAATACCACAAAAGTACACTTTCTAGCCACTGGTGTTTAGTTGTCATGTACTGTTTACCATTAGTAAGTAGTTAATGTAGATTTTCAATTTAGTTTTTGCATTCGTCCCGTGCTATAACGGTCGAATTTAGTTTTTGTGTGTTAGATTCAGCTGTAGTTTCACACTTATATGTCACGCACTTTGATACAACAACATCAGTAAACAGCTGATTTCCCAGCACTCTCATTCCCTGTACCTTCCCATTGTGGAGACCTAGAACGTTACTACAGAAAGCCAATGTGAAATACCTGTTTTCCAATGTGTTGCACGGAATGTGAATTAGGCCGTGCAACACCCATACCATCCTTCGTCGGGGAGTTCTGTTTTAGCTATGGCCTAAGGCGAGTTCAAACCGTCAACTATCAAAGTTTCGCACACTATTGAAAAGTTATTCCCTATAGGTTGCCTGCAATCAAGGAAAGAGTATTCTTAGTCAAAATTTTGTTTTGTATTTACCCATCTTATATTTTCCTAAGGGAAGAAACTAAGTATAAAACGCTACAATTATCTGGAAACTATTTTGTGATAGGTTATGGGATTGTTTGTGTTGTGTAAACCTTGAGACAACGAATGCACTTGAGAATTCAGTGTTCTATTTATTGAAACTCAGCACAAAATATACACCTTTAACGTAATTTTTAACTTGTAGATAATAGAATTTCTTACAACATCTGTTGATTTTAAGCCAAACTACATGATTCCAAACCATCTTCCTTTCTTGTCGTCACCTTATTAAGAAACTAATTCTTTGAAATGTCAAAAGGAATGCGTGTTATGACTTATTAATAGAGCTATACAACTGTAGAGACATGCAAAATCACAGAGGAGTATAGGATGGAGACTCCTCAACAGTTTAGTTCTATAAGCGCCAAGTGTAGTAGAGATTCAGGTAAGAAAACTTCCCACTACAGTCTGAAGCTTTTGTAATAAGCTCCAAGTCACAGGATCCCTCACAAAAAAAGAAACAAATTTGAAGACGGTACTTATCATTCATCAGTTCCTTCTTTAATTGTTAACCTATTTTCTTTTCTTGCTTTCGTAACTACACTTGATTCACCTTTACGAAGTCTTTGCCTCCTTTCCTGCTTCTGCCTCTGTGAAATTGTTTTCTTCACACGCTTTTTTATTTCACTTTCGTCTAGTACCTTCCGAGGTCTAACTGAACGCGATTTTACTTCATAGTCCATTTTTTCATTATTGTCCCTAAACGGTTTGCAATCTGCATTCTGATTTTTAAGGTCCTCGAGGTCAGAACTTTCTGATTCTGAAGATATGTCATCATCGTCTGCCAGTTCCACTGTTTTGTCACTTGCGGTGTTTATTGGTTCTAACAAACTTGATTTGGAACTGTTCTCAATATCATCTACAAAAAAGCAACGGATTATAACTAAATGACGTAATCTGCAAAATGGGAATAGAATATAAAAAGGCTTAGAGTAATTTAAATAGTTTTGTTCTTGATGTAATGTAGGGCTTCTAATTAGTATTCTTTAAAGTCATGTTCCTGTTGGGGAAACCATCAATCCATAATAAGCTGAACAAATTAGATTTTTAACGTTCTCAGGAACTAAAACTTGTCCAGAAGGATACTACAAAGTAGGAGGCCGGAACCTTCAAGTTAGGTAAGGGCTAATTTAGAGTTGTGTAAAGAACTGCGCGCCAGAATCATTATTGGAGGACGTATTAGGTGATCTCTACAAGAAAATAAATCCAAGTATAACACCCACAAAAGGGAATGAGCATTGCAAATGCAATTAAGATGGAAGAGAAAAGTCAGCACGCTAACTGACCACTCTCAAATTTTTAATCTCCTACGCAATGTACTAAAGGAGATTTTCCATATGTTAATGCAAAGGTAATGAATAACGCTATCCAATCGCAAAATAAAATTGAAGCAAAACTTAATTGCATACCAGTTTCATCTTCATCGCCTGATAAACTTTCATCCTTTTCGCTACCTTCATCATCTTCAAATCCGATATCTTTTATTGCCTTTAATAAATAAATAGCTACAAAGATCACCACTTCTTACAGATAAAGGAGATGCAATAAAATCTCAAAGAACTAGCAACGATTAGAGACAGTGCTATATTAAGAAAAAATAGTCAAGCGTAATCAGTAGACTGCATATTGTTCTACAATGTTTGCCAAAAATCCTTGGAACACCCATACAGTGTTAGAAATTGTCCACCCCTGTCCTTTTTTCGCAGCAGAAATGACAATTGTGAGCCCCCCTCCCCTTTCATACAATGTTGAATCGATAGCCGAAGCCCTTAGTCAGTTGGAAAGACATCATTTCTCCCTCCAGTGCTATTCCTATCACCTTCAAACAACATTCTTGTACTGGGGAGGGGATTTTGTAGTTCGCCTACAGCACAGGAAGTGTTCCAAGACTTGGCAGATATTGTAACTGCCTTCTGGCAAAATACACACTTCATCAAACTCTTCCTCCATTTCTTTTGTAAAACCACTGGCAGCCACCTCTTTATCCAAATTATGCATCCTCCTAATAAATTCAAAACATGAAACTCAACTTCAATTGTTAGCACGATACTACATGCAGCTCTTTTATGATGTGAGTTTCTGTTTCCCGCACCGAATCTTTACATAAATCAAAGGCCTCAATAGTCCGCTATGGTCAGGTATACTGATGAGTATGAAAAAATATCATTGGAAAACATGCATCTGAGCTACCACTTAAAAAAGTTGCGTTGGTGGAGAAGCTCTTCTAAATTTTACACAAGCGTGAATTGAATAGACTTGCTAAGAACACCGCCATTAACTGACCGTCATGACGGTTATGAATAAGTCTTCACAAAGGCGCTCCATTACCCTAGTGTGAGAGTGAATATTGATATCTCAAACATTCTACATTTTAAGATTGGCAAGAACATATCATGAAGTCTCCAGTTGAGAAGAGATTCAGTCTGACGCTTTACAACAACTAAGGAAAGTCTACGAACTGTTGAATAAAGAAAACATGTGCTCACTGAACTGAAAATATACTGTAATGTACTGTCGTCTTAAGGAATACAGAAATGACTGATAACTTAATGGCTCGTTTATGTAAACGTACATCGAACTCTCTGGGCAGCACTGAACAAAGCCGTAAGTAAGAACATATGAAATTCAAACGAGATACCTCACATCTTCAAATTTTGGATAAAGCTCGCTCTCAAAACCAAAGCGACGTAAGAAGAAATCCCGGATACACTGCACATCTCTGTTGAAAAACCTTAATGAGAAATCAATGAAGTAATTCGTTGAATCTTAAATAATGAAAGATAAAATTAAAGATGGTTTGAAAATTACACCTACCAATTGTCTTTGATAGAAGGGAGAGCATAGCTTGAATGTGTGCAATTTTAAAAGAATCAGTTATCAAGATTGAAGGGAAAACAAAGAAAAATAATAATGTGATGTTAGTACATGACAAAAGTTCTGTTTGCTTCCCAGTAATGTATTAATTTATAAATTCACGAAACATAATTTCAAGACAAGGCCTATGCAAACGTGCCAAGTTTATGTCTGACATGATACCCTAAAGCCGGCAGCCTGTACTACAGCTTATGGTTATAAATGGTTCGCTACAAGGGTCTCGCATTGACTTTGAAAGTGGGGGGGGCACGACAAAGTTACATCAGTTCTTTGGTTTAGGGTATATATCCTGCAAACTAAAAATTTTATCTCTGAGAAAAGTGGGGGTGTGGCACCTGCGATAACATATTGAAGAGAAAATGATGAAACCATCAGCACTGCAGACGAAAAGAGATCGCACATAACTTTTCATAGTGAAATAAGTCTACATAAGTCTACTAAAATTTTCACAATTTGCCAAAGATTCTACTTTCATACATAAAAACAATCAGTTTTCAAAGAGTTTGTAGCTTTCTTATTGTCCATTGATTCATTTTCAGGCTATATAATTTTCCTTTATTACGTTTCGAAACTGATTCAAGATGAGAATATCTCCCAAGAAAAAATTCTTGCTTGTCCCTAGAGCTTCTCTTATTCCCCCGTTATTCTCTTTGCTATCAACATTCTTCAAGGCAGTAAACTGTTTCTGGAAAACTTTCATGGATCATTCTGAAATCTAATAACTTTGTCAGAAATGGAGGTGGTATCTGAACGTGGTATCTGAATACCTGTCATTTAGCTTCTTTATGAAGAAGCTCTCCTTTTTCAATAATTTCAGGAATACTCAATAAATCAATTGAAGTTTGCAGTCTGGGTAACTTCTGGCGTGTAATTTTCCTACTTTTAGCAATACCTTCGGGCGTCTTTTGGTCAAATGCAAGCACTGATAGCATGTTGTCAACAGGATATATACCATTTTCATATTCTCTTATTTTTGAAGCACAGAAACATCCTGTACTTTTCCGTCTCTCTACCATTCTCAAACAACTTTGACGTTTCGGACATGGAGCAGCTACAACAATCATAGGGATGTCGAACATTTCGCGTCTATCCTCTTTAACATGCACTTTACCATCAGTTCTGCCTATTCGCAATGATCCAAGCTGTTGTTCGACACAACCCAGCATATTCCTGTTTTGGAAGGAATTTATTTCCGAGCAACCAAATGTAATCTTCTCAATATCCTTCTCCGCTGTCATGGGCCTTAAATTCAAATTGGAAATATGTCTACCAGGCAGCCTGTGGGTATCAGCAGCTTTGAAGATCTTCTTCTTTACGT
The DNA here is from genome assembly GCA_018155075.1 of Cassiopea andromeda. Classification (NCBI taxonomy): domain Eukaryota; kingdom Metazoa; phylum Cnidaria; class Scyphozoa; order Rhizostomeae; family Cassiopeidae; genus Cassiopea; species Cassiopea andromeda. The sequence goes on along the minus strand of WIPJ01007651.1, from coordinate 74,660 downwards.
CTGTTCCCTTTGGGTGCTTTAATGACGGAAACAGCAATGGTTTTGAGTGACAACCCTCCTTTTTTCCAGCAATGAGAGTCTCTCCTACTGCAACAGTAGTCCCATCAGAGCCACCTTTAGTTAAATAGGAACTCCTAAGTTTTTTAAAGTTCTCTGTAATCAAGCTATCTATAGTCGAAATGCTTTTCTTGTGGACTTTCTCCAACGCAACCAATTTACATTGAAGAATCCTATTTTCCATCTCATTACTTGCCAACAGCCACCTCTTTGTACGAGCATTTGTGAGTTCCAAACTTTCCAACTCTTTCAAAACATCTCTGGTTTCTTGCATTATGAATCTTGGTGACTGCACTCAAATCTAACTCAGGGATAAAGCTTAAGTTCTAAACAATGACCTTAGAGTGCGACACAACTTTTACATGTGGAATAAAACAATGTTGTTTCAAAATTTCTATATAAACTGCTTCAATACCATGCAACTTAAGACCTTCACAGCACTAAGTGTCAGCATAGTTCCAAGTGAAGCTAATTTTAAAAACAGCAGTATCAACATGTGTCTACTTTGAGCTCTTCAGTGTGATCTCTCACCCCCCTGATTCCATGCATTTTATAGAACATAGGTAGCCAGCTACTTAAGATAAAAAGTGCAAAAAACCTGCTGTGACTGAAATTAAACAATACAATAAAAACATTTAATTAATACAAATAAACTAAAGTGTGAAAAGTCAACAGGTATATGTCAATATATGCAAATGCAACTATGGCAACAAGCTAATTGAAATGTAAATTAAGTGTGTCGGTAGTATAATGCCACAAAGGGAAACATGTGGACAACATGTGGTGCATTTCTGGGATGCATCCCATGCAAAACCAAGTAGAGGACATAAAAATAGAAAAATAACAGGATCATTTTCAACAACATGAAAACTCATCTTTAATATAGGACACAGAGCTTTTTTCTAACCACCAAATGACAAACATGTTTTAAAGTAACTTGCACTTATTCATGAAAAACAAAGAAGAAGAGAAACCAAGATATCAATAGATCAAAATTTCACTTACATTTCCGCATTAAAATGGGAGATGGAAACCATCTGTGGAAAATCTATGACTTTAACATTTTCTTTATCATCAATCATCAAATTGAATTCATTAAAGTCACAATGAATTAGGCCATAACTGGCTAAAGTAACAATGAGCTCCATGCACTCATTGTAGATAGAAGAAGGAGAACTGACTTCACTTACATGACACCTAAATGATAATATACAAATGTCTTTACTCCTCAGAAAATAGTTACCAGAACAACAGAAACAGTTATTGAAAATACCCCCAATTTATAAGAATAAATCTAATCAAAACAGCAATACACTGTGTTCATTACATAAATTACTACAAATATTTTAGATTCAGGAAGTACAACAAATCAAACTTGAATTTACACATAAATGTAAAATCTAACAAACAAATATTGGCTTGGCATGATAATCTATTCCCATGTTTTCTGACAAAAAGGTTATTGAGAATCGCTACCTTTTTTAAGATCAAAATCTATGAAAATATAATACAAAATGAGCAAAAGACAATGACTTATTGTAATAGCATTTAGTAAAATCACCCTGAAAGTCATTCCAAAAAAGGTCAAATGGAATAAAAATTTTAATATACGACAATAGTATATTGTCTCCCCCTGATATAGTGTAAAAAAATATTTGTCGCAGTACCACAGAACCACCTTCTATCCTTAAAGACAGGAAGGTAAGGGTGCAGCATAGGTTTTCACCCTAGCATTTTCTGCAAAAGAATAATTCTTGTCAAAATTCTGGCATAGTCCTTTCATTCACTAAGAAAATATAGCAAGGCACGTATAAAAATTGACAAAAATCATGTCACATAATATTGGACACTGGAGATAAACACTTAAACTCACACTACTAGTATGATATTCACAATACAAAGAATATATAAAAGAGAATTTCTTACAAAGGATGGGCATCCATAAGCTCCATTATTACACAATGTCTGTTAAAATCAACTGGCACTGGAACAGGAAAACCATTATCATGCAATGCCTGTTTAAGAAAAAATGCATTTCCAGCAACTGAAACTTTGTAACCTGTTCTGTGAAGTATCAAAATTTAATATAACATCATAATAGCAACAATATTAATAGCAAGTTTAATATAAGAATTTTGCACAATAAGCTACGCATTTATATCTTGAATCACAGTTTAAATAAGTGAACACTGAGAAAGGAAAACAAAAAATAAATGGAAGGAATAAGTGGAACAGAAAAGAAGCACATGGAAATGGGAATCACAATGAATTGTAATGTTTTTGGGTGCACATATCTTCTTATTCTACTATTCATCAGTAAAAGCATTTTCAAAAAGACTATCAAGCTAAAAATAATCAGACTAAAAATAGGTAGGCAAGGCATAAATAGCCTCCTTACCTTCATGTATGCAAATTCTTTCATTGCTGCCAATCTTGACAAATACAGCCATGATGTATTACTCCTGTGTTTGTGATAATCTCTTTTTTCCTTCAGCTTTCTGAAGGATGTCCTTCCAAGTCTAGGATGTTAAAGAACAAATAACATACATATCTTTTTACTTTAGCAATAGAGTATTAAGGTGAACCTTATAGAAAGTTAACTACTGCCTTTTACAAAATAAGAACAGTATGGGAGGGCATGGATCTAGTCTGCCAAAAGTAATAATATCTCCAATTTGGTACTTCTCAAATTTATATATATATATATATGTGACAACAACAATTGCTAAGAAAGGGTGGGGAAATCCTATGCAATATGAGACTCAAAACTATACTGATCAAATAATAAGAAATATCAAATTTATGCTGAAGTAGAGCAGTTCTCAATGGCATTCAAGTAAAAGCTTTGGAATCCTCAAGCAATAGAAGTAAGAACTAGCTTTGACTGGAGAAAATGCAAAATATCATGTTGTAACCCTTGCTGATCATAGTAGAAATGTACCCAAAATAATCACAACCCAGAAAACATACAATGAATAATCAATAGATTAAAATATATTTCTTAGATTATTTTCAATAATTAAGCACTACATATGGTGATTAATTATTGCAAATAATCTAAATGATATTATAATTCATAATACGGAAAATTTCAAATCTGATATGAGTAATACAAAAATCAATGAGTAATACAAAAATTAGGTAAGCATCAATTGGTTAAATCATATACCTATGTAATTTCATTGCATATTGTCTTCCTTCTTCATCAGCAACAATGTAAATATCTAAAATGGCAGTCAGATAATCCATAGCAGCCATATTTTGTAATGAAAAAATTATACAATCACAGGGCAAGTAAAAGTGCAGCTTTATTGCTCAACAAGCAAATAAAAACAGCCACTCCTAAATTTACCTATCTAAAATGTAGGCAGTCTACATAAATTCAAAAAATAGGAAAAAGTATTCAAGGGTGTACAATGGTCCATAAGGGTTAGGCAAAACTGACTTTCGACTGGGCAAGACTTACTTTCACTGGACAAACCTTTCTTTTCACTAGACAAAACAATCTTTTCAATGGACAAAACTTACCTTTTACTGGACAAAACTTGCTTTTCACTGGACAAAACATTCTTTTCACTGGAAAAACTCTTTTTCACTGGACAAAACATTCTTTTCACTGGAAAAAACTCTTTTTTCACTGGACAAAATATTCTTTTCACTGGAAAAAACTCTTTTTTCACTGGACAAAACATTCTTTTCACTGGAAAAAACTTTCTTTTCGCTACACAAAACTTACTTTTCACTGGGAGAAACCCTGTTGAGCATTGGGAGCATAATTACACTCACATCAATGATGGTGGAAAGAAACAAGGATCATACGAAAAAGGAGATAATTCAATTCTGTGTTTTGTTTATATCAAAGTACATTGAAAAGGAATCCCAGTTCATTATGATCGAAATGACAAAGAACAATTATCCAGGTGTGGATTGCCAAAAAATGCTGTCAAACCTTGGGAAAGGACCTGGTAGCTCACAAGATTATCGCTCTATATGGCATTCATATATTGCAGGGGCATGCCAAAGTAGGAGACAGGGTAGTTTTTAACATATAAAGTGGTGGAGAAATTCCCCCACCAGTCCTTTTCATTGCCCCACCAGTGGAACATGTTTGCCCTAACAATCAAGTACCATTATGTTTCAGTGACTCTTTTTTCCCTTATTTGAAATATTTGTGGATTAAATACTATAAGAATACTCTTCAAAGCCTTTCAATCTGAAGATTCCTTTTTTATTTACAATGACCATTTCTCAGATGCTAAACCAGCTACAAATTCTTTACAAATGCCCTGGTAGGAGAAGTGGGGGTATTACATGCTGAAGCTGTCAGCAAAAGCTGGCATTCTGATCATTGCTTGTTGGTAGTTTTGGGAAATTTAGTAGCCTGTTGGTAGATTTCTTCTGCTGCACTCCCTCACTCAAACATCTTTTGCTATGTCACTACAGTCTTGTTCAATATTAGTACTCCACAAAGTTGATACATATGAAAGCAATATGGAACAATGCTCAGGAACACAGAAAGGGTATGAAAATGCTAACTTGACATTGCGAAGGCCATGGCTTCAATCCTAAACATGGGGAACTTTGCCATTCTAAGAACAGTGAATTGAAATGCCTTTTCAACATATGCAAGCTCATTTTGGTATTGTGATACTTTGATATAAACTATCAATGGGATTACATTATTTCATCTTCCATATGATTCTTGTTGCTTACCACCATTGTTGATATGACTATTGTACCCTCAGTGTACAACTAAACATTGACAATTAGTATGATTGACTAATAATTTCTGTTATCACTCTGAGGTACAAAGATTACATATTATTATAAGAAAAAAGTTTATAAGAAAATGAGGCTCAGATGGCCAAAATCTTAAGAAAATCACAAGGCTCAATTTCCAAAATAAATGTTTTTGTTGGCCAAAAGTCAATATTACATCATTGTTATATTCAAAATGTTAAAGATAGAATTCAAAGCTGAGTACACAAGATAAAAAAAAGAAGGTGTAACCCATTTTAGCCAGTTTATTTAAGTAAAAGGTAAGAACATTTTAAGAAAATTTCAGGCTCAATTTCAGAAACAGTTAACAAAATTGAGGCCCATGCAAAATGATGGTTTCCACATAAAGAAGCATGTATTGAAAGAAAAATGAATCCTGTATTGCATTTCCTTACTTCTGCTCTTTTTTGAGTGAACAAAAATCTACTTGAAATAAACAGTACAGCTGAAACAATAGGGTGCAAAGCTTAAATAAAAGAGTTTGGATAACATGCTAATAACATGACAACATAACATTGTTATTGATATATGGTTCATAATGTAACTACAGAAAGAAAGTTTTTTCCAGTGAATAGAAAGTTTTGTCCAATGACAAAAAAGTTCTGTTTGGCCCTTAAGGGCCACTGTAAGAGTATGCAAAATATAAAAATATTAGAATTCATACTTCTACAGTATATCTTACCTGATTCCTTCCCTACTCCAATTTGATTTCCAACAGAATAAATGACACTTCTTGTAGTTAGAGTTTTCAGTGCCAAGTAATCATAGCCAGCATATGTGAGTCTATATCCAGATCCTAAAAAGCATAATAATTTGATAGAGCCCCAAACACAAAAGTCTCTTTACTGTACTACAACTTTGTTTTTTCTCCACTAAATTATATCAACAGCACCTTCGCTATCAAATTTCCTTGGATGCAGGAAATTTACTAAAAATTCCATTGCTCTGAATACTTGTTGGCGTCTAATGGTCTGCAAGAAGAACTGGCTAAGCTATACCTCTTAAATAAACATTACGGCATAATCTATACATACAAGGTAAATCTGATCTTCATAAAATGGAAAAGTCTCCAAAATCTGTTCTTCTCTCATTCACTCTATTTCAAACTCTCTCACATTGCTGATGACTAATCAAATTCCATTCAAAAGGAAGAATTCAAATACAAGCATAATACTTGCCTTGCTTTGTTTTGTCATATGCCAACAGCTTATTTTTAACTAACTCCTTGATTATTTTATGACAACCTCCATGCTTCAGATTTGCTATTTGAATAATAAGTGGCATTGGAACAATTTCATGGTTTTTCATTCCCATTTCGACCTTTCATGAAAAAAATTATAAATCGCTTAGTAAGACTACCAGACTTCGCATACTGAATAAATGTACTATCTCAGTATTTTCTTCGTTAGCAAGAAGAAATTGTGAGTCGAAATATTTTATGCCAATAACTCCTATCTACATATATTGGTGTGAATGGCCTAAATTAACTTTCATATTAAAATGATTAGCGAGACACAGCAACTGGCACTTTATGGATAAATAGTTTGAATTACTTACAGCAGTAAGAAGTCTGAAATCCTCTCTAGACATATACCTAATGAGAGAGACGTTCAGCTTAACCATATTGGTGTCTGGTTGGTTAGCCTTGCAACTTCAGCACGTTTTACCTAAGCTGGCAACAACTTGAAAGGACAGTCTATGTTGATATCAGGTGGAGGTACTCGATGTAACAACCCGATGTAGCGAACATCCCAATTTTACGAACCAGCATACAATGTATGATATATTACACTTCGTTTTACTCCAACAAAAGTTTTATAATGCCTTTCTGTGTAGCGAATCTACTCTCAGTATTATAGACCACATTTAATCTCCTGCAAATCCAAATTACCTCGATATAAAAAAGCAATTTTCAAGCACAGTATGTACATATGCAATTCACTTTACCATCTATAAGATGACGGAGAACAGAAGATGCGGGAAAAGTGGCAGAGATAGAGAAGATCTACGAAATTTGATTGCTCAGATAGACTCAGCAATCTCTTACCATCAACTTCTTAGGGTGTATCTCTGACCATTTATACACACCTTTGAAGTCTTTATCTTAGTTCTCAGAAATGTCACAATCTCTTCTAAGCTTTTTGAAATCAAATGAAAAGGCCCTATTGTAGCTTAACAATAAAAAAGATCTTGCATCCCTCTTAGTTTACTAATTGGAAAAAATAGACCAACTCTCAGAAAGGGTTAATATTTGCGGAAAAATTCCCGAATTTTTTCAATTCTCGATTTAACGAACTCTCGATATAACTATTTATTATGTCCTATAGTTGTTCATTATAGCGAGAGTCTATTGTTGAGTGTCTACGTATTATAAGGACAGCACACAGATTGATCAATGCTATATTTCTAAGCAAGTTATGAAGATTAAATGTTGTACACGCTTTTTTTTACAAGAAACAAACTCTCTGGCTTTAGCCTGAATGTTTCTTAATATTTCATCAAATTCAGTATTCAATGTTTCTTAAGTTTAAAGACTTCCAATGACAATAACAACCCAGATTAGGCAATTATAATGCAAGAAAAAGGATGCACAGGTTTTGTGAGCCATGTAATAGATGTTTTTTCTCTTTTCTTGCTAGTTTGATAGAAAATATACTAATAAAAACAGTTTTGCAAGTTACTATTTGAAACTCAGCCTGCCTATTTTTCATAAATGCTTCTTAAGTTTTGCCTAATTTTAACCTCATGTTTCTTATAGACATGTTTCTTATAACAAAAACGAGTAGTACCCCTAAATAAAAGCTTTTATGTGATGCAATTAAATCTGATCCAAAGTCTTAAAGCTGAAGTCTTAAAGCTAAACTCATGAAACTGAACAGAATCTGTGATTAAATTATCCAAATTTCATTAGCTACAAAGTGCCTACAGTTCTCAGAGCAACATTGTTACAGTACCCAGCAAAAGCAGGCACGTACCTACAGAGGGGTACTGGGGGCAATGCCCCCAAGTGAGAAATTTTGCATGGTATTGCCCCCAACAGAATCATTAACCTGGAGATTTATCTAGTAAAATAAAGCCTTTTACCTCGCTAAGGTGCTTGTACAGGTTGATTTTGCCCCCCCCCCTCAGGGCACGTCCTCCAGTTACGTTGTTGGCCCAAAGGATCTGTAGCAAATATTAACTAGGTGCCTATTGGCAAACGAGATGGCCAGTGGCTGAGGGGTAGTAAGATAGGGCGGCTATGAGTAGCATGAATGTTGTTTTCAATGGGCAGGTATTCAAGCTGCATTGTAGCCCATAACGTGCAGGGGTGATTATTTATCAATTGATTAGTTAAATCACCATCCACCTGTAGCGGTTGGTATTGTGTCATATTGGAGTTACGAAAGAGCACAGGGTCTCTTTCAATAATTATACCAGTGCCATGTGAATCCCTTACTGTGTTCTACATTTCTAAAACCTCTCATTTCTTGTGTTTACTTAGCAATCGCTTGTTCGCAACCGTTTGCTTGTTATTTTCGTGATAAATAGAAACTACCTGTCGCAAGCACATAACTTTAGGAAGTGTCCCGGGGGAAAAGCCTTTCTGTACAATCAATTTGGGGGACAAAGTCTTATTTTGCTATTGGGGAGCAAAAAGTCCCTAGGTTAATAAGTCTGTTGGGGGAGCCATGCAAAATTAGTTTTCGTTTGGGAAGCATTCTTCGTCATGCCCCCTGCAGGTAAGTGCCTGCCCTATCGGCTGATAATGACAACCCAAACATCACTTCATAAAGATTTTCTGATCCTTGTGTAAAGTGCAAGGTGATCTCATCAGTATTGTACGAAGCTAATCTGGGTATAAGATAAGTTAGTATATAATCAACTAAATGGACATGGACAAAACCCCAATCTAACTTTTGTCGACAAACATTGCTTTGCCATTCTTCAAAATTCATCATATCACCTGATCCCTATGCTTGAAATCAAATTTTGCAAACATTTCTATTCTATTTTATTAAAAAATACTCAGAGTCTTAATGAACCACATTGTTCTGTCACGGACCAAATTAGTCTGAATAATATTTCATAAAATTGCTAGTTTTCTAGCAACGATAGTTATTGATAGTGATTGAAGAAACTAGAGGGAATACGGAAGTGCGTATTGTGAGGATTGACTCCAAGATTACTGCTTTTCAGGTTGTTTACAGCAATAAGTGCCTTGCTCGTGGCAGTTCGTTGCCTAAGTCAAAACCATTCTTAGCACGTTTAACATAATTTCCTGCTATGTCTGTGTAGTGATTTCCAAGTCCTATACACTGTAAGGAAGTACAATGCCAAAGCAACTACAGAAAAAACAGTCAATACAAAATAACGAGAATAATACCGATAAAAACGACGACAAGACCGATTGTCTAATTGCCTTTCGCCTGCTTTCACAGATGACGAATTGCGGGTAAAGTCCAGGAGGCTCATAAACAGAGGCTGGGAATTGATTTTGTGTCTGAAAATTTTCATAAATGATATGTGGTTAACAAATATATTCAGGTGAAATACAATGAAATTCAGCAAATCATCCATATCTAGTTGATGACAAGTTTCAAGACTCAGAAAAACAAAGAATTCCAAGATAAGAGAAAAGAATTGCTGAGAATCAGATAGCTGAAGGTGAGAAAACTTTGAATAATTTGTACCACATTCATTCATAAATCTACATTATCCTTACACATTCCAACAATAGCAACAAAAATAAGAACAAAGAGGCCTTCAATTGAGAGATAATAACAGCACATGCACCAACGAAGCTAACTATTATTTTCAAAGGTCTTTTGGCTACCTAAAGAGAAAATTAAATCAAAATCTGCAAGGATATTACATGATCTAGTTAGTTCATTAATTGGTAATAAATGACGTGATTAAGCTATGATAATAAGGACGGTCTTAAGACTCAAGAAGGCTTACAGCCTTAACAACATGTTCTTTAAGTAAGGCCTGCTAAGATAAATCTCTAATGTTTCAAGCCATAAAAATTCTATCTATTTAAATGAGACATTTAATCTCTAATAAACAGATAAAGACAAGCTTTGACAATGAAGTTTAACAAGGATGATCCATCACTAGAAATGAGCTCAAGTGGTCCAAAGCTAAACGAGCACACACACGATGATCTTCCAATCACTGAGGCTACTAAGGAAAAATACTATTGCCCCAAATGCACTACGTTGATGATCTCTTTCCAAGACACTTCTGTCCAATGCGACCTGCTAAAGGAAAAGAAATCAGGACCACTGTTGGAAATAGTTAATGATATAAATAGTGGCAGTAGAAAAGGAAGTGTTCAAAGTCTGACAGAAGTGATGGAAGAAGTGCCGTATAACAAGGACGTTATGACAATGGATGAAGACATAGCTCCTGATGAGACAGTACTAGTTACTCGCAGCTTTGAGAATGAGGCAACGCCACAGGCACCAAGACGTTCAAGCATTGCTGTAATTATAAATGCTATCAAGGAGCTAGGAACACGATGGAAACCTCAATCAGCAAGAAGCAGCAGTGAAGAAGTTGAAAGCGTTGATGGTACCGATGAAGCAGGGCATACCTCAGATTATCAACACCAACTAAATCAAAATGCCTTATCTAGAGATGATCTCCAAGCAGTTGGAAATAATGTACATCGTAAAAGCTTTCAGCTAGGCAATGGCACAGTGGTTGAAGAGGAAACAGCAGAATGCAATGCGGACAAAGCCGTGTCAACAAATGACGACTCCGCTCTTGGTGAAGTGAATTTTATCTCAAGAAGCTTTGAATGCATCCAAGAGAGGCTACCGGAAAGAAGAGAGAGCCTCATTGAGAAGATAAACCCTTTGAAATTGATAGAGAGGATACGCAGAGGAAGCCTGATACCAGTGCAACAGGAGGCAGAAGAAAAAAGGGAGGAGGAGACGGAGCAGGATAATTCAAGGACTGCCAGTAGTGGAATCAGGAGAAAATCATTAATACCAGCATTATTTGTAGATGTAGCAATAGAAGAGGAAGATACGGAAGATGCTAAAGATTATCAAGAAACTGATACCGAGAAAGATGAGGACAAAACTGAAAAAGTTGATGACATCAATCTTGAAATAAAGGGGGACTCTCTAACTTCATGTGCAAGCCCAATGAGGTATGTTACAAGTGGGATACGAAGAGGGTCGGTTGCAGCTGTTTCCGCAGCTCCTCCGTGTAGAGACCAAGCAGACACGCCACAAAGGGAACAGAACCAACTGCAAAGTAGTGACAATCTTGAAGAAAATGCTCGCCTTATTACAGAAGGGATTCGAAGGGGATCTGTAGCAATGGTATCAGCAGCACCACCATGTCTGTCATTTGATGTTGAAGAGCGGGGGCAAGGACTGGGCAATGCAGAATTACGTGTCGATGGTGAGGGTGGTCTACTCAGTGGGGTGCGAAGGAGGTCATTGACGCCATTAACAGATGGATCACAAAGTTCGACATCACCAGCAAGAGAAAAACGAGTTTCTTTTGAAATAAACCCAGATATCTGCACCTTTGAAGTGAATGATGAGTTGGAGAGTGAACGCCAGAGAAAGTCTAGTGAGGCTGCAGATGAGTTTATGAACCGCATCACAGATCGCTACGTTGGTAAAAAGCCAGAACAAAAAAAGAGGAAAAAAGGAGCTGTTAGTTTATTTGAGGGACTGACAGGGCGGGAAATCGGTGTCGATTACTCCCCAATCGATGCGAAAAAGATTCAAGCAAAACTTGATGCAGAGTTTGATGAGAAAGAGAAAGAGAGAACAGCTAAACGCACGTCAATCCCTATCATAACATTTAGCGAAGAAAAAACAGATGACCCTATTGACGTCACTGAATCAGATCGTGAAGCAGAAACTAATCAGGCACTTGATGACGTAACAATGAAGGCAGAGGAAGGAGAATTCCAGCTGAAGCGTTCCCATGACACAAATAGCGAGATACTTGAACCGTGTGAAAGCATAATGCAAGCTTGAATAGAGCATGAAAATATTCAAAAGGCAGGGGTGAATAAAAATTGAACAAGCATCAAAATCAAAACTGACTTCTTGAAAGGAAAGATATATAACTGAATTTGATAAACTTTATATGTTACAAATTCTGCCTTGCTAATTAACCTTTTATTAGACTATGGCTTCATACTATAGCTAATATTGAAGACAACCATAATAATTAAGATAACAGCTAAGTAATCTGGGGTTATAACTGAAACTAAGGGTGTAAAACCATATCATTATTCCACAAGAACAAGATTTATGACAAAGAAACCCATAGTTTGAGAAAATGTTTTAATGACAAATCTATGAAGTAATATTCAACAACTCCATTTGACAATACAAGCAAAAAAGAAATTTTGGACCCATTCTAGAATCCATCATTAGTGATAAGTGCAAAAAAGAACAAAGTGATAGGACTGATGTATAGAGAAATTAAATCCCTTGCAGTAGATGTATAGTGAAAACAACCCCCTGCAGATGTTGTTTAACATCTGCAAGGGGAACTTAGGGAAAAAACAAGAGGTAAATTGATAGAAAATATGGTAAACCACAATAGCAGATAAGGGTAATTTCTTCCAATGGTTGGTGGTAAAATCAAGTATCAGCCATCAAGACTTGTTGTCCATTAATGAAAGAATGAGCTCTTACCATCAGCTATTCCATTGAAAGCTTCTGCTATAAATACTGCATAGATGCATACTTTTAGGCAGCATTTTGGTACAGCATATATTCATCTTTCTAGGTGAATATCCTCTGTGAAGTACAAGTTTAATCGTTGATATAACAACTTCCTTTCCAGGACTGCATTCTATCAGTAATACACTAATCAGGGCCATCACATCAATATATTCCTGGGGGTATAAGAGGTTTGACCTACAAAAATTTTGTTTGTGACCTTATTTTAGTAACAGTAGTTGATCAAATGGGGCTGGGTCTAGAAAGTTGCCCTGCAAAGCTACTGCACTGCCATTTTAGCCCTGCAAAATGGCAAATTTTCAAAGTTGGAGAGGGTGGATCCACCTCCATAAGTTTTGTCCCTGCCACTACTGTTAAGTCCACAACTACCCTTCTGCATATTCTATCTTCTATAAGAAATTAGAATGAGCATATATCATGCATACTGCATATATTATGCATACTGTATATATCATGCATGAGCATATATAATGCATACTGCATACATTATGCATGAGCATATATTGTGCATACTGCATATATCATGCATACCTTCTAGATATAACATGCAAGTTCAACACATAATCTTTTCTGATTTTAAAGCAATATCTTTTTATCACAGTAGCCATGAAAATAATCAGATCGTATTAGTTTTAGGTTATGTAAACCACTGTACAGTAAGTAGTTGTAGCAAAGTGTACAAGTGTATTGATAAACTTTCAAAAGTTACAATTACTTCTTCAATAGTAACACAAACACAAGTTTACTTACAAGAAGTGCTAGTAAGTGAATAATGACTCAAAAAAGATGGGACATCTTTACAAAAGAAGCAATACAAACCCCAAATGGGACAGTTTCAAATGGAAGCATAGCATAAGGCCCAAGTTAGTTGCATCACAAGATGAGTGGATGAGATATTTCAATATAAGAAATTATGATGAAAGAATTGGCCACTACTGCTTTGTTAACCTCTTTAAGATATTCCTTATATGGCAGCCATATGAAATCAACAATTACCTCCTACAATATCATTACTAGATGATGTAATTGTATCCTTCCTGTTCAGTTAACTGGTAGTCATATTGTTATTAGAGATAAAAAGTTTTTCAATTGAATTGAGTTGTTCCTTCAGCAATCTTGAATTGTGATATGACACTCTCAGAGAGAAATAAGAGCCCCAACCACATTGCAGATTATGGATGTATTCTATGTTGCTTTTGAGTACTGATGTAGAGAACTACAAAAGAAGAAAAGATGAACAAGCACTGTCATTTTGCACATAAAAATTTTGATATAACAATACACAATTTTGGATAGCATTGACTTCAACTTATCAAACAATAAAATATAATAGAAAAGTATATGGCTACATAGGGCATAAGATAGTTCTAGACTTATAAGAGAGTACAAGAAACTCTTAAGATGAAAATCCCCCATCAAAGCCTCTAAATGAATGAGCAACAGATATGGTGTGGAACTACATTTCCTAACCAATGGCTCCAACAAAATGACTCCTGTGTGGATGGCTGGAAAAAGTGCAAGACTATGTATCTGCCACTTAGAGGCACATCCTAAACTCTGGTTTTAGAATGGAAGGGCTTTCAGACTTTCTTTCTGCATTATACTTTATAGATACTACTTTGAAGAATACATGTGATACACTAGAGGCATTTTGCTAACAATATTCATGGTCAGAGGCAATAAAATGTTTCATTCCAACCCTACCTTTATACCACAAAAATAGCTACCTCTCAAAAATTGAAAGGTAAAAATCTGTTTAATAAAATATTTTTAGCATTGCAAATCACAGTTATCCATCATTCCAATTTCACTAATATTCATAAGTGGCAGCATTTTAAGCTAAATTTCATTTCATTACCAAGCAATACAGCTCTTATCATTAAAAACAATAACAAATCAAAGTTTTATCCAAAAATGAAGATAACAAAAGGTCTTACCATTATTGCCTCTTATAAAAGCATCTCCATATTTATTCTTCAACTGAATGTTTTAAAGAATATATCACAAATTTTAAAAATAACAATGTTACCTCAAGTAGCACAAAAATCACAAAAAACATTGTAGACTGCTTAGCAATAAATATTATCAACAGAAGCTAAGAGATTCTAAGAAAAATTAATTTGAAAACAGGAAGAATACTATTGCTACAATCATCAACATAGCAAAACCTTTGAGTATAATATATTACAATCAAATGGTACCATTTGAACATCACTTATGAATCCACCTACTTGGCCATTTAAGTATTCTTCTGTCTGCCCCAAAACAATATTCATATATCCATCCAAACATGTAAGAATTCCTGAGAGAGGAAAGGCACACTAAGAAAGCAAGATAATGTCCACAATGCAAATTATGTATACTCTTACAGAAACACTTTATTTGAAGGACTTTTATTGTAGTAGAATTAAATGACTTTTTCTGTATAATTGCTAATGCTTGGAGACTATATTTGACTTCATGATTAATTTCTACGAAGTCATTAAATTCAAACATGCCACTCATGAGTATGAATTTAATAAGCTCGAAAAACAGCCTTGCTCTCCTACCTCTGTAGTCAACGCCTGAATTCAACTTAACAACAACTGGGCGCCCAATTATTTGCTTCAAAAAATCGCTTGGATTTTGTCTCCCACTCATCTCGTTACTAGTACCAGAATACTTGATTTAATTGCAGCTTTGTGTCTTGTTTGCATGGAAGAAGCAAGATGGCGGATGGCGGGAGTTCTAGATAGCCTCCTTTTCGAGACATGACTCACATTGAGATTCAGAGCTACAGTATTTCAGTCAGTACACGGTTTTTTTTATAAGACAATTATCATTTTGCCTGAGCCTCCATTTTCTTAACTTTTCCCGAAATTGAGCCTGAGATTTTCTTAACTTTTTCTTAACTTCTACTGACATAAACTGGCTAGAGTGGTTTACACTTTCGTTAATAATATTGTATACTTGGAGCTGAAGCGTTCTGTGAAGGAGGTAGTAGAGTACGGTTATTAATAAGGCTTGTAATTTTGTTTATGTTTTCAATAGCTTCTTCCGCAATCTGTTTTATTTCCTCAGCCGCCATTTTGAACTTCGGAATGAAAGCATGCGTGAGAGCTCGCCGAGCTCCTTCCCCTAAGACTCATGGGATATGCTTAATAATTCAGACATGCAAAAAATAAATTGTACATAAAAATAATTCAGACATGCACGAAAAATAATTTGTACACAAAAATAATTAAGACATGCAAAAAATAATTATCAGACATGGTAAAAATGATAAAAACGTAGTTAAAAATTGAAAACCACTGCATAAATAATTGCTTGGTACTACCAAAATAACTCTACATCTACCGAAAATTAAATAAAGCAATTTTGACCAGAACGGGCCTCCATACATAAATTAATTCTGGTTATATCCAACAATTGATTAAGTGTATGCCTGATAATTAATTTTGTAGTTATTACTTATGTATATGTGCAATAGTTAATTACGCACATATATAATGATTAATTCACTACATATACAATTATTAATGATACAGCCTGTTACTAATTGCAACTACTTTTATTAATTCAATATACTTTTGAACCAATCGGGCCCCCATATATTCTTGCATTCGATTTCAATTGTGAGCCAACCAGGACCTATAATAAGTGTGTATCTGCAAGGGCGGAACTAGCGAACATTGTTGGTGGGATGCACAACCCCAATTTTCCGAAAAAAAGAATTCGTTAAAGCCCAATTTGCCGACAAGTAGGACTTTCCTCGAGTTTTATCAGCAATACAGCGTTGACGAGCACCATTGATATTCGGCAAAAATGCCGATAGAGTAGATATTGGGGAAACGTGACACCCCTTTACCTCCTCTATGGCTACGCCCATGTATATCTGACTCGCCCTATAGACCTTTAAATCAAAACTCATTAGCTTTAGATTTCTGCTACGCCCATCGTGAAACATCATTGGAAGACCACACCCATTTAAAAGGACAATGTTGATTTGTAGAAGTTTCTCATTTAGGTCCTGGTGGCCAGATCAACTGCCAATTACCACATCGGCGAATTTGCCAATGTCTTGCTTCAAGTAGCAGCTCAATAATGCCCAAGGACAAGTATAGTTGTTATCGGGTGTGTAATTTTTTTCAGTATTTATTAAATTTTCAAGTTGTAACTTTTCTCTATAGATTAGTGAATGCTAAAGCAGGCTGTCTGGTTATCATGCAGATGTAGATAGGGGCGTCGAAACCGGGGGGGCCGGGGGGGGCACTGACCCCCCACTTTTTTGCAGTGCAGTATCAAAGAAAAATCTTAAAATATATTGAAAAAGCAAACACCACAAACACTAGTTTCTACGTGCTAATATTTAAAAAACTTTTAAAATGTGATACTCTAGACAACACAAATAAGCAGAATTCCGAGCTTGTCCGTGACCCCTGTGAATTCGATTAATTAGGCACTTTAAGAATCGTTTCGACGCCCCTAGTAGAATCTATCAAATTCATTTTCATTTGATCTTACAAATCACTCTACATCTTTTGCGCTTTTTCTATTTTTATCTTGAAAAATTGCGTAAAACGCTCACGCAAAACTGTTGTCTGTTTTACGTAGAGCTACATTCTGAATATTACAGCAGCTCTTAGTTATGAATTATTCATCTAACAATACGCAAGTAATGCAGATTCATATCACCATTTCATCTGAATTGTTACCCATTACAGGTTGCACCTTATTATTGGGTTTTACATCCATTGTTTTCATGTGACGTAGTATAGATGATGCGTGCAAGAAATGCTTCATCATGAATATTAATAAGAGTTGGGTACTAATAAAGCTAGAACGCGAAGGGAATCCTAAGGCTCTATAGAGCAGGGAAATGTGCACTATTTCTAATCGAAGTACAATAAGTCTTTTTATTCTCAATGTAACCAATGAAGAATTCAAAAAAAGAGAGGATAGAAAAATTGGACAGGCTACACAGCAATTCAAATTTGGACGTTTTATGTCATTCTGCTATGGCAATCTACCAGAGAAAAGAAACCACCGGAGCGTCGACAGGAAGATTTGTACCACTTCAGAGAACAGCAGATTGTCACGTTTCTATGGCTCCCTATCCAAGTAGGCTTGGACCTTCCAAGTCAGGAGCAGCACATGGTAATTTGGAAAAAGCAAGGCCTCCCAAAAATGCATGTGCTAAAATTGGAAAAGGCATGTGCCAAAATGCTGTTGGAACAAATATGAGAGCAAAAGAGCATAGCAACTTTATAACGAGTGTTTATTCACGTATGCATAGAACAACAAGAGAAAAGCAAAATATAGAATCGCTTTGTAACCATTCAACTTTAAATGAGATTAAAAATGGGGGCGTCATGAGAGGGGAAGTTTCAGAATGTGAAATATTGAAGCAGAAAAACATTCTTGTCGCAAAGTGGATCATCGATTGTGAGGAAGAAACGAAGAGAGAGAGAAAACGTGAATTGATAGATTCAAGGATTCCATGGTGGATGAAAACTGCTCTAGAAAGAAGAAGTAGCAGATTTAAGAGAAGAAATAAAGATAGACACAAGTTAAATGAAAGGTGGTAAAAGAAAATGGTATAAATATCGTAGAACATCTGGAGACAAGCTGTTTTTCATGAGCATCTCATTGCTTAACATCAACGGAAATCAAAGCGAAGTTTCTAAATCTATTTGACACTACGTTAGAGTAAAATCTTTCAACGAAATTTAGAGTGTCATTAAAAGTACGTTATAGTACGGAACATTGAAAGACATTTCGAGCCTATGTTACTTTCTGCTTGATGCCAGAGGTGAAAATAAGTGCATCAAAGTGGGGCAACTGCAAGATAGGCAGCGTTTAAAAAAGAACTGTTATTGTATTTGATAATTCGCATTGGCAGTGTATTAGAGAGTATGGAAATATTTATCTTAATCCTCAATTAAGTGAAATTCAAACTCATTTGCTGATGCTCTCTACAATCCTCTACCCATGTGGCATTCCTCCGTGATCTTAATTCGTAGGACTTTTGTGTCAAACAGAAGGGTAGGACTCTTAAAATGTAGGATTCTAGGACTTTTGTGACAAATATAAATCAATTATACACGAAACTACTAGGGATAATGTGCCTGTTTGAATCACTCGGTGGGTGATTGCCTTAGCACTTCCAGCGTTAATAGTGAATTCAACTGGTAGTACGTACAGGGTCGTTTGTATACAAATTTAAGTGGAATATAGCTTATGCACCATATTAAACTGCATTAAATTACATTGCACGGCAAGGTTTCTTTCTCGTCTTTGCTGTGCTTAGATCATTGGATTTCTGGAGCGTTGCCAGTACACAGGCTTCGCTGCCTTTTGATGGCCACACCTATTTTACAGTAACGAAGTGACTATCTTACTGTTTTAGTATAAAAACAGACATAATGCTTTGAAATAAAAAGACAATTAGATCTTAATAGAGATTTCTCATCAGTGATGTGCTGAGACACCTTCTGTTGTGGGGGGCGTATTGACCAACTGATCAACTATTGTTAATAAAAAAAACAAAAGTCACAGAAAATACTGTTGTCAACTCTTTTGCAGCATAGCTGCCTTTCGGCCAATATTGGAGGGCGCGACGCCTCCCCCAACGGCCCTCAATAGGCACATCCCTGTCTCTCATCATAACTCTAGCACTTTCTCCATTAATCAGGACGAACTAGAAGATCGATTCAGGAGAGAACTTGGAGAGACATTTCTCCTTCCCAGCCTCCTTCCTTTGGCACTGCTACAGGATGTACTGAATGGCAGCTACCCGTCATATCTAATTATTCTTCATTTTTGCTTCAAATAGTTCTAAGAAAGTGGAATAGCTTTCTAGAAAAAGCACATCAGAGAATTGTAAATTAGTCTTACGCTGCGTTCAGAGCACCCAGGCTTAAATAGCGCTACCACGCTATTTGCTAGTGATTCGAATTTTCTGTTCATAGTAAACGGTAGTAGAAAGTTTGTTTGAATGCGAAAAAGCTAATACACTGAATGTCAAAATAAGACTATTTTCGAAATTCCTTGCAACTGAATCAGAAATTAATGTTGAGAATTCTGCAAGCATTGTGAAATGTGTTTGCCTGTTACACAACATAATTATTGAAGAAGAAGGCCTCCAAATTGAAGATTAAACTTAGAACATGAGACTTGTCGAAATAGACGACATCCTTAGTCAACAACAAGCAAATAGAGGGACAAATTTAATCATAAAAATTAGAAACGCTTTCATGGCTTTTAATGAGCTCTAAAGGAGAGCTGCAATAGCGAAGAGATTTTATATGAGAGTTTTTACTACATGAGTTTTACTACATGTTATGATTGTAAGCCTACTCACATTTATCCTACCATATTCTCAACCTTCTCATTCTTCTTATCACACATTATTTGTTATCCTTATGCTACTCACAATAAACATAATACATGAATTATCCACCATCTTACATCAACCTCACTTTGACATTAAGTTATATTATTCTTGTGTATTTGACTCTCTCTATAGTAGGCCATCTTATGACATCCACGTTTCTCAATTGATTCTATCGAATCAACCTGCTGCAATCCAAAGTATTACAGTACAAAACTTTTACATTCAATTGGTTGGCAATTTCTCTCCAACATTTCGTTATAATGTCTCTATGACAATGTTGAGTATCTTTTGGGTCCCAAATAGCTGGTTTATTTTGTATTTCAACTATCAACCCTTCGTTGCCCATGTTTTTTTATGCTTAGCTTGGGCGAGTTGGCTTCCAACTAATCTGCCAGGAAACCTGAATGCAAACAAACCGAATTTCGCTTGTTGACCTTTGTTCACTGTGAACACTACAAAGTTTCACTACTGCGGATTCGAAAAATAACGTGACAGCGCTATTCAGCTGTGTGCACTCTGAACGCAGCCTTATAGTAAGTATCAGGAGCCACCACGTGGCTTTGGAGGCCCTCGGGCAATGCTGGAAAATACGATCCCAGTGCCTGCAACGATTTAGCCTGGTTGGTAATTGGAAGGCATCTCGCACCCAGTGATGGAAGAGCACAATCTTTCAACTAGGGTTTGACTGTTGTTTCCTTGTTCACTCCAATGGTAAAGCTTTAATATTTTGAAAAAGTACAGCCCCCTCAACTCCATAGCCCGTGGTCCTTGCAAAAGACTTAAGCTCGCCCATGTTTGCTTATCTGGATTAGATTATAAATTAACTTGTAAAAATAGATCAGAATGTTAATTTGTTTTGAATACTAGAATCTAGCGCCTCCTTTAGCTTTGTCAAAGTTTTAAGCCATATCTCACAGGTCGATTTTGTGACCCAAATACAAATGGAGTAATCAAGCCACTTTTGGATCATAAATAATTTGCATGATAAATCCTGCTACAACTCCATATTATATTGCGCTTTGTTCTACTACTAACTCGTGGAATGCCAATGCAATCATGGGGCTCAATAATTTTTTAGTGAAATCATGGCACCAGATATTTATTTTTAGCCTTATCCTCTTTCGTCTCGTTCTGTGGTAATTGCAAAGAGGAAATGTGGTATTTTCTAACTGTTTATGTCCCAAATTATAACTATAGAGCCATATAATCAAATTTTTTTCCACTTCTAGAGACGCTTGAAAATTTGGGCATATAAAGTCAATAGGAGAGGTACCTAAAAGTTGACCAAATTGACAAACTAAAGGAAGGGGTAGTTTAATATACTGAAAAATGGAATAGTGGAAAGCATGCCTATATTTGGTGTAGGCAGCTTGATACACATTCTTAATAAACTGAGTTGCTTTATGCCACTGAATTTTTGTCAATCTACAGACAATAAAACGAACCATTATCAAACATCATTTGGCTATTGTAGCCTTGACCTCAAATGTAATTCAAGCAGCATGGCGACAAATGTCATATCAGCACGATATTCTGTTTATGTATAATTAATTATTCACATCTTCCTGATGAATATTGATTTAAGCCTGACAGGTAGCAAAATTTACGATACTTCAAACTTTTCTTAATGAATTAATTTTTGTCTTCGCATAATCAAACAAGTCCTTGAGTTCAACAATTGTGGCTTGGCTCGGCGTCTGACTGACTTTTAAACATAATGGGGAAGTAACTCATTTACGCTGGTTTAGTTGCCAATGCATCATTAGCATAGCAACAGAGTCAATCATATCAGTACTCAGCTTTACGAAAGCTTGAGCTGCAGCGTTATCTTGCATTAATTCAATGATATGAAGGTCTCGCAAACATCTCAAGCTTGAAATTCCAATTGATGATAAATAGTAAAATGAATGGAAAAAATGACATTCAGACCCAGTTTAGTTGGATTCCACCACCTTCTACTGTTGTCACAATACGGAGAAAGACTAAAATATCTCAAAAATCGAAAAACTGTGAAATGTCAAAACATGATGGTGAAGTGGCGAACGAAGAAAAAATAGAACACAATAAAGCAAGATTTCAATCCAGAAACAGCCACTTTCGGAATGAGAATCATTTGAAAGAGAAAGCTAGCTACAGCTGCAATGGAGATGGTAGCAGTATTGATTCGCAGCAAGAACGCCAAGGAGAAAGATGTAAAAGTAGTTCAGAAAAGCAGGACGAGCCAGTAGAATTGATATTTGAAGAAGCTATTCAACCTCAGTCTGTTCAAGTTGCCGAAAGCAGAATTGATTTTTTTATAGAGGAACAGTCTGACTCAAACAGCATAACTGAAGACTACTCCAATGGTATCTGGTTATCAGAGGTGCCCTCAAGGAAAGAGTCTAGCTCAGAGTACTATCAAATAGGCAAAGAGGTAGTAAATGTTGGGAACATGATGAAGAGTAGGAAAAAAAGTGAGTACAACCCGTCACAGAAGTTCTTATCTCTTTCGTTTCAAAACAGTGGGGACTCTGATGAAAAAGGTTTTACTGAAAACATCCATGAACCACAGGGGGCTGTGCATCTAAAACGTCTGGATCCAGATAAGCTTGAAAAGACAGGGCAACGAAGCAATTTAAAGGATTGCAATGGACAGCATAAGGCTGTATATGAGAAAAAAATGAAAAAGTTGGGAAAAGGTGGGGAGGAGAAACAGAGAAATGACTTAAAGAGAAAGAAAGCAGAGATAAATAATGAATTAATTATTGAAAAGGACATTGTGCAGAAAAATGACTTAGAAGGGCATGAAACATCGAGCAGTAGAAAGAAGTCAACATTCCTACAGGAGGATATTAGTATTGAGCCGATTGATGTGCAGGAGATTTTGAATCGTAAGAAAAGCACAGCTAGCTTTAGAGAAAAGTTCCTTTCAATGTCTTTTGAGAATAATGATAATGAAGAAGAGAATGGAGAAGTGAATTTAGAGAGCCCAAGGGCATCACGTGGAGGATTGTATGCTAAAAGAATCTCAAGCAAAAAATGAAGAGAAGGACCTACTGGATCACTCAGCCCTCTAACTGGTTGAGTCGATTCTGTATCTATGAAACTAATGGAAAGCTTTATATAGATCAGGCGCGCAACTAGGGAGGAGGTCCTGGCGGTCTGGAACCTTGTCCTTTTTAACAAAAGAGCGAAAGCACCATTTTTGTAGTGCTCTCTTTATATCAAAAAGGGGTTCTTCCTTAGGTTGAATAGGCGTGGCTCTACAACTTTTCTTGGGGGAAGCCCCTGGACCCCAATTTTCCTTCCCTACCATGAAGAGAGGTTGTAATGGAGATCATTGGACTTCAGAAGTAACCACACCGGTAAACTTCCCATACTATTTCCTCAGTTTATGAGTCTGCAAAACTGCATTCAAAAGTCGTATCTTCTTTAAAAAGCTTTAATGTGCCCTTTTCGTGGATTGGACATCTGTCCTCGAAAATTCCTAGTTGCACGCCTATAGCTAGTGATGTATACCACAGCAGAGAGTATATTTACGTATTCATGGATGAATTGACTCATACAAGTGCAAGAATCGCGTAAGGAATTACCTGACGGGGTGCTGAATATTTTATTCTATTTTCAGTTCATTTTCGTTTTTTTCTTTCTATGTATTCATGTAGGGTTGCTCTTCAGTTCAATTTCCGAATTGCGAAATGAACAAACAAGATGAAAATCGAGGCACATGATTGGTTAATAATTTTATGTAAACAAGTCTGCTGATTAGTCAATTGCAAAATGTGGTCCTGTGATGGAGGGTTACACTTCAGCATACTTGATTTACAAAGACCCTTCGACTGAGGGACTAAGATAAGGCAGAAGGGTCACTACGTTCCTCTTAAGCTGACACTTTTTCGCGCATGCGTTAGCATGGGGAGGGGAATGAAAGTTAGGCTAAACAAGTGCGTTTCTGAAAATTGTAAGGCGTTTGACCGTAAACAGAGGGGAATTTATATCGTTTTCTGGGCTTATCTTCGATTCTGAAGATTGAATCCATGAAAAGTCGAAGAATTATCTGCGGAAGTTACCCCAGGGCCTCTAGGTCAAAGGGGCCTTTTCAACAATCGATGCATCTATATCTGGGGTTGTGCAATGGGGAAGCATAAACTACCTCTTAAGCCTCCCATGCCAGAGTTACGGTGAAGAGCAAAGACTAATTTCTTCGAAAAGGAGTCGAGAAATCAAAGCCAATCTGCAGCTGGTAGGCCTAATCAATTTACCTAGCTGCACTAATGAGCCCTGACATTGGGCGAAGCCGGTAACAAGCACAAGGTGCGTAGACACACCTATTGTTTCAATAAATAGAAGAGGGTTCAGCCTTTGTAATATTGTATTCCTCTGTGCTTCTAACGCAGCAACGCTCTTAATTTCAACATCGTCACGTCGTGCCACAAAATCACGATACGCCTTCTTAAAAACCTCACTCTCATATTGAGTCTAAGAGGTGCAGCCGTATCCCCAAAGGTCTATGGCTGAAAATCCGTGTCAACAAAACATCAAAGGAACCGACACCAAATGGCCCTTCTGCCTAACTCTATTCTGTGATATGGTTTACAGAGTAGTAAAATTGTTAAGAATTTCCTAATGGGGGCTGTGCTATAGCCCCCTCTTGGCGATACTCCTGTAAAAGGGATGACTAAATACGTGATCAATACTTTTTGTAAACATTTGTTGTACTTCTTGAAGGTTGTAAATACAAGTGCCTCTAGCAACAAATGCTTTTCATACGCGAGTAAGATGCAATTCAGAAGTCAAGCAATTATCTTCTGTGCTAGGAAATTTCCTATAGATCTTTCTTCTTGAAAATCCAATATGTAAGCCACATTTTTTAAAAGAAAATAAGTATACCAGAGCTATCTTATAGATTTTCTTTGAGAGAAATTGACTTTTATCACAATTTTGAACCAATTAAACCTCTAAGCTCAACGCATGAAATTTAAAAGATACCTGTACCCTAATAGAACTGACACTAGGTGAATAATTATTACATAAATATTCCAAGAAATTACGTGCTTCATGATATTCATAATACTTATACAGTAAGGGTTACTTTTTGCATGGGATTCAAACAGACTTGGTAAATGACGTGAAACGAAGTGATAAAGTGACGTGACATCCACTTTTGAAGCCAATGCCTAATTCCTAAATAAGCTACTGCGATAATCCTCATCGTTCTTTCGTGAAAGTTTCAGTAAGTGTAAGCAGCATTGATCTTTTTAGGTCCATTATTTGTTTCTCAAACCAGCATAATTCAAAGGAAAGAATGTTTAATCAATAAAAAAGAGCAAGGCTTAGCTTCCATAACAGTACTCCTTGCTCCCTATTGCTCGTTGTGGTTTTTACATATATAAAAAGTCAAAATGAGCACAAAATCAATTTTATGAAGCATGTCTAAGAATAATACGAGCACCGAAGTGCAATAACAAGACACGACAAACACTTTGCATTCATCTCTCGAGCCATATTCGTAAATGATCCCTAAGACCAAGGTGAGCAACGACAAGCAATTCCGAGCAATGACGAACAACAATAAGCAATAAAGAGCAACAATGAGCAAGGTCAAGCACTCATTTTCAATGGAAATATGACAAAGAACAGCAACGAGCAACTGTAGCGATTTAGGGCTCTCTCTGTTGACTGGTGTTTCATCAATGCCTTTAAGTCACAGGCCATAGGCCTAGGCTTAAAGTGGCTTAAAGTATGCCTCCTCAAGCCACTTCAACCCTCTACGGTCCTGAATCACCTTCAGTCAGTTGGTTAGCTAAGCCCAGGATCAATTAATGAAACAACCACTGGAGGGTAGTAGAGGATATAAAGAGGGGCAAAGTGCCCCCAGGTGCCACAGAGTCGGCAAATTCTTGGCAAAAAGTAGTGGAACAAAAGCTAAATACAAGCTATTTTAATAAGAAAATCACTTTTTATCCTGAGATTCAATTCCATGTAAACCTTTTTCTTATGGAAAACATGTGTAAACGATTAAAACTCTTGAGTATTTTTCGAGTACATGTGCTTCTTCTAAAATACTCGGCAAATTCAGCACTTTCTCCACCCCCCGATTTTTCTTGAAAAACCACCACTGCTGGAGGGAAGGCAATCAACCAATCATCATCAACCAATCAATTTTATTAGCCAAATAGTGCTTTCGGCAGACAAGCTAATCGGTTGATGATTCTATCGCCCACTCGGCATTTAGTTCACCCTATCATATTATACGTGTACGTAAATAAAAGACTGTTTGACGTCAGCTACATTAGTGCTTCACTGTTTGTTGGCTGTTTACAAGGCAGCAAATGCTCACATTTACGTCAGCTCATTACTATTAACCACTGGAAACAGGTGCTATATAGAGTTAAGCTACCTGTGTCGCACGATATGCCGTGCAATAGCATCTCCAGCTGCCACGCTAAATGCACCAGTTTGCCAAAATAGAACAGCAATGGTAAGCAGAACAGCATCGTTGTGAATCTGCTCTCAATGATCATTTTACCTCGGCAGGCGTCATCTAATCACGCAGCTTTCACAATTTATAAGTATTTGAGGGATACCGAGAGAGGTCATTTCATTCTTGATGCTAGGTCAAGTGCAACTGAAGAGAGTAAGCAATGCTAGGTCACTTGCACTCGCAGAAGATGAAGAGGTGGACATGAAGCATTACATCTGAAGAGAACTTGGAAGGAATAGGAAAGTTATGAAAGAACACAGCATCAATAAACTTAAAAAGACGAAGAACTGAAGTCAAGAACAAGTACAATAAAAGAAATAAAAGATTTAGTAAAATATAAGTCCAGAAAGTGAAAAAGAAGATATATTCAAGAGGTGAAGTGGAAAGCAACAGGAACTACCAGCAAATAGAAACGGATAGATGTATGAAATAAGTTGCAATAAAGAAGCAATTGATTCAAGAAGTAAGATCAGTGCACAGTAGAAGTTGATAAGTAAAACAGAAGTAAAAAGCAGAGATAGGATAAGGGATTTTCCGTTCAGCTATAGGGGAAAGGAAAGAAGTGGTTTCTAGAAAGACGATAGCAGCCACAGCAAGTTGATAGAGAATAGTAGAACTGCTTCCCTGTTAGTCCAAGCTGTCTATACTGTTCCACACTGTTCAAACATCTCAACATCTTGCATTTTTCTGTCAGATATGGAAATAGGCAACAAAGCATATAAGCCACCACCCTGCTCAGTCTTCTTGGTAGGAAGCCTCAGAAACCAAGCTGGACAAACCAAAACACCAAGAAGGTGCAACAGTTTATTTTTTACAAAGGTACAGAACCTAGAACAAAAAAACGAGCTGTTCCATAACTCGAGGAAATCCCAAGTTGAGGAGCAAGAAAATTCTCAATGGAAGAACTTATTCCAAGCGACAAATTATTCAAAGTTTCAACCAGCTGAATGGATTCAACGCTGGCTCGACACACTTGAATCAGATTTAGAGCTTGAAGTTAATGATGTGCGACAGAAAAACTTCACGAAAGAAAAGAGCAAAGAGTCAGATTCAGGCACTGACGATGCAATGTCAGAGTATACATGGACAGGTCAATGGAGTAGCCGCTACCAAACAGAGAGTGGGCACAATGCAATAGACAAATTGCAGTTTCCATGTGATGAAGCTGCTGTGCAGTCACTCAGCAGAACAGACACTAGAGACAATAGCATTTCTGGTATACACGATGATACCTCGGGGATTGGAAGCAGTGAACATAAAGATGAGTCCACAGTAGCTACAAGCTATGCCATTACAGATGAGCAGCAGTATGGAGTCAATGCTGAAGAGATCTTTTCAGGGTCAAATAAGATAATATTTGTGACAGTTTGCTGTGAAAATTCTATGGATGTTGGAATGACATGTGATATCAATAAAAGACAAGTAGGAACTTACCAAAGAGAAATTGGCGATTGGGATCTGAACACATAATAATACCGTATTTTGAAGACAATTATGACTATAGAAATATGTTTTCACGAATTTTATCATACCGACTTTTATTCAATGATAGTAATTAGAATTCAGTGTAGCATAAATGTATATGTTTCTGCCATTTATTCATCCTAAATTAGTAAAAAGACAAAGCTGTATTTCTTGCGAACAAAATTCTATTGGAATTACACACAGATTGAGTGTGAAAAATAGTCATGAATTTGAAATTATCTTTAGTGTTATCAGCTCGATGGTTGTGAGCTCTATTCATGACTTTCCCATGTGTGTTGTGAGTATATTCCTTCCTCGTGTGCATCAACTCTAGCAGTCTTTTAGAATTTCTTCTTCCGTGGCATCAAAAGCTCTATTTGAATTCAAAGAAAACACATCTGTAAGGTTACAGCTGTCTTTGTCTCCTCTAATATGAAGTATGGGTACCAGTATCAAATGAAGTTATGGTGAAAATGCTTAGATCGTATAGTGAAGACAAAGTAGATGGCTTTCTCAATCTAAATATTGGTTTCAGCGAAGTACTACAGCACGTACCACAGATATAATTTTGAAGAAATTTGATGTTAATAGACTTCATGGGAATTTTGTGAAACAGCGGGAACCTCTCGGGTAGTAGTTTCGTTTATACGGGGAGAAAGAGAGCTAAATTGTCCCCCCAGGTGCCATCAAATCGGAAAATTCTCGGAAAAATTAGCTCACAAAAGGCTAAAGAAAAAAATGCTTTTCACCTGAGCCTCATTAAATTTTTCATTAAAAACATGTGCTCGGCAAATACTCGGCTACTTCTAAGATATTCAACAAATGCAACACCGTTGTCGATTTGACTTTTCCTGAAAAACAGCCACTGCTCTCTGGGACGATTTTGCTACCTTTCAGTTATCCTATATTCCTCGGTGGTGACGTGAGTTTAGCTCAGACATTCAGGGACCAAAGGTCCTTTTTATTATAAGGTACTTTCAGCATAGTTTGGAGTACTATTAGTGATGCATCACGTTGAACAATTAGGGATTACATTCAAACGTATGTGCAATGTTAGAGAATTGAAAGCCTTCTTGAAGGCTATACCTCATGTGCAAGAATTTCTTAAAAAATTACAGTTCGTGCCATTTACAAAAAATCTCTTTAATCCGTCACGAATTTCAACAGATAGGTCATTAATCATGAATACCCTGTTCATAGGTGCTTGTGGCATGATTTGCTCTCCTACAAAAATTATCAATTATTGATTATTGAATTCTTGCTTAATAATGCTTTCCTCGAATCAAGATTACCCCTTTGTTACTCTCTTTGTCAGTAAAGACAGGAAGTTGCCCCCTTCTTGAGGTACAACTGGCAGCTTAGTAAAATCTTCTAGCCTCCTTAATAGCTCTTCTTTCTAGCTGTACCTATTGGCAACAAAGCGTTGATTTCACACTAAATGCCTCCTCTCTCATTCTATCTCTCTTCTCTTTTTCTTTCTTTCTTTCTGCTCTAAGTGGCTTACAAAATACAATGCTAATCAAAAAACTAATTTGAAGCGAAGCTACACCAAATATTTGCAACGCTAAAGCAAATGAATTTAACTCTTTTCCTTGATTTTATGAAAATTGTTGGAAAGCCTAGCTATGTTTAAGAAGACACAATTAAACAGATCCTGAAAAAAAAATCTGCAAAATTGAAAAATGCAACTGTTTGTGATTGTCATTGCATTGCAGAATTCCTTTGAAGATCATCGGCAAATCTGCATTATCATTTCTCTTTTCTGATGAAAGCAAATTGCATCATTTTTAAGAGTTCAAACACTTTTTTACCTAACAAAAATAGCGATTTTAAGGAGAGAAAAAGGACCTTTTCTAGTAATTTTTAAGGAGAAGTCTTTTAGACTACGACAAGGATCCATAATAAGTACGGAGATTAAGGGAGGTTTTGTGATATTTACCTCGGCTTTGCAAACAAAACACGCAAAATCGTTTCTATCAAATTAGTCCTTACAGCAAAATTGCAAAACATAAAAACAGACTTTTCCTATGAGAAGTTTTTGTGATTTCTGTGGCGTGAAATTCTTTATAAAAATTCTCCTTTACAACAACTGTGACTATAAGTTATATTTCTTAAGGATATTTAAGGAGATTTTGAGAAATTTGACAATAAGTAAGGACTTTTAAAGATATTTTTTCTATTAGGATTTTAAAGGATTGTAAGGAGGCTTGAGAGTCCTGTTTTTTATACCTTTCTTCTGTCATGCTGTCTCGTGGGCTCTTGTTCAATGATGAGTTCTGAGAGATATTTCTATAAAATCAGTGGGTAAAGACAAGGAAAATAGGGAAAAATAGATGCTTTAACTTGTCATGTACTTATTGCAATCTTTGAGTTTTTAATTCACAGCAAGCTTTTAACTTCAGGGGGCATTTCTCAGCTAAACACGGAGTGTGCCGTATTAGCTGGTTGGTAACATTTCAACTCTAGAATGAAATCTATTATGACATAATGATTTCAGGCTAAATGGCACTGACTTTGATATATTTTTCTTTGAGCATTAGTACTAGCTTTATGTGCTTAGGAAAATCATTTGGCACTCTGTCTAGTAATCAATACACTATCTACCCATTTCGAATGGAGCTTGACATTTAACACTGACTTCACAAACCTAATGCTAGCTTTCCCTCAAGAGAAATGTTATCAAATTCAGAGCGTGAGTGTCTAGGTATACACCACATTAACTTCACACCACCGTATTTTGAAGTAATTAAATATTTACTACTGCAAATGAGACAGCAATTTCAACTTTGAATTGGTATTCAGGTCATTCAATATAATTAAATGGTGAAACGATTGCCCAAAAAATTCACCAGCATTCACTGAAGAATAGTGAGTTGTAGTGAAGACGATTACACCAGAGAGGAATGGTAAGAGCTTTTCAAGAAGATTATTCTTAAAATTTGCTTATTTAGGAATCGAAATAGCCTTCTTGCTTTTTGAATACTTTTTCACCAGTTTGCCAACTCTATCAGCTTCTGCATGCTTGTATATGTAAGACCAACAGAAGCACAGTATGAAATTTAGAAAGAGACATAGCGATATAGCTAAGTATAGTTGCAAATGATTTTGCAAAGTCTGTAACTAAGTCATTTTTGACAATTTATCCCTATCTTGATCATAAATGGCTTCTAGATTATATCAAAGATCTTAATATATTTAATGTTTACACTATGTAAGCCGGGCTAAGCTTCGGCTGATGCGAATCACATTGCTTTAAGCTAATTGCAGATATAATAACATTCCTTGATTCGACGTAGATGAGTTGAAGAAGCCATCAACGAAAAGTATTCATTTGAAAGTAAAGAGGCTGCTATGCTATACAAATCGGTTATAAGATACTTTTTCACAAAGCATGCCTACAGAATTGCAAGATCCAGCAATAAAGAGGTTTTATTTTTCTCATAGATTTAACATTCGATCTACTGACTTGAAATCTACTGAATTGAATTGTGATGTCAGCAGGAGCATCCTTGCCCAAATACATTCCACCACCAAGTGTTTTCTTGCTAAACAAGCCCGGCACTAGGTATGGAACAAAACCATTGTCAAATAAGCACTGGGAACTAGTGAGGACAAATGTAAAGAACCACAGGGTTCAAGACGGAAAAGGAGATGGACATAGACGAAGCTTAGTCCAAAATCAGGACGCTCAGAAGGAGCTGCAGAAATATGCAAATGGGGGACATAGAGGCACAAAGCATAATGGAACAGAACAACAAAATGGAGGAAGGAGAAGCAATGAGAATCATAACAACAGATCTCATAACGACGACGAAGAACGTCAAGTAATGGAACATGAACAACTTCATTATGCTCAACCGGATTTCAGCAAGATATTTGATGATGCAGATAGAGCTCAAGGAAGCAAGGACGAGAATCAAAATCACAATGATAGGCCAAGCGATGACAAATATTCCAGAGACAAAGGAAAGAAAGCTTCAGTGAGTCAAAATAGGGATTATGATGATGACGTAGACTGGCAAAAGAAAGTGGAAACAGAAAATGGAAGGAACTACGATTGGTCAAAGAACAGGCCGAGAAATAATAGTGTGTATGATCCAGAGGGAACTAAGATAAGAGCACAGAAAATTGATCAGAACAAAAGTGAGAAAAGAAGCAGAGAAAATGGCATGCCGGCACAAACGGGTGAGATGAGAAATGGAGATTCGAGGGGAAGGAACAGACGAACGGCTACAGTTCAAAAACCAGAACTGACAAGCCAAGGCGCTACACAAGCAAATAACTTTAATTCTGAAGAAGAGAAAGAGCCAGGTACTTCAGGGTCTCTTAAAGAGAAAGAGGATACATCGGTACAACTGGAATCTAATGAAGATGAACATGGAGATGAAGAGAGCATTGGGACAGATGGTAATGATGAGGAAGATGAAAGTGGAGGACTAAATAGGAAAACATTGAAGAAGAAACTGAAACAACTCAATGATGCAATCAAAAAATGCACACCCGAATTTGCTGAAAAGTTGTTGGATGTTTTAGAGAAGCAAAAAAGGGATTGCTCCATTTATTTTGATGATATTTGTAAAAGCTATAAAAAGAACAACGAACCAATTTTCTCCAGTTACAGTTGCGAGAACGGGGATGTAACTACAAGCACTATGGATTCAATGGCAAAGACACTGGGTGGTCTCATTGGAGGTGTTTATACGAAAGCTTGTAAAGGGATGGAGGCGATCAAAGATGCTGCTGAAGACTTGCTTTATGAAATAGAACCAGAAGATGACGGGTCATGGTCTCAAGTTGGTGGTGAGAACGGGATACGTTGCATGTCTCATTATGATAACCGAATCGAGGATCATACTGTTTACGTTTGCAGCCACTGCTTTAATGAGGTTGTAGATAGAGATGCCCATGTAAACGTGAAGTATTTTGATGCCACATTTGGTTGCCCAAAGCCAAAGATCGTCATACGGAGTTTCGAGAACAGGCCGTATTTTTGTGAGAAGTTATTATCAAGTATGTCTGCAAAGAGAAGGGAATGCTTTTTGAAAATGTACGGGGAGAAACACCAAATGAAGGGAGGAGTACACTGCATTTCAGTCATTCCTAGCATGGAACAAGAATTTCTCGAGCAGCAAGAGAGGTTGAAAAGCTTCAACGCGGAAAATGATCACACCCCATGAAAGCTGATCTATCGAACAGAAATAGCAAATAGACAGTGGGAATAATACTGCAGATTATTGAGTTAATTACAATTCACAGTGCAAATATAAGCGAAATTAAGATAAATTATAAAGCTTAAATGAAGGTTGCAATACGCAAATTAGTAATATTCTTAGTTAGAGAAGCATTGATTTATATGTGAACTACAATAAAGTATTCACTGATAATGTTCTTAGTACAATATCTTTACAATTAACAAAATGTCATTTTCCTATGGTGCTTTCTCCCCAAATATCCGTTCTTTTTATATGCAAATAAATTGACAAAAATTGCAAGCCAACGAGCCTGGAACTTCATCATCAAAAATGAAGCACGAGCATGCCCAAGTTGGTCCATTGATCAAGTAGCAACATTTTAAGGATTAAAGTTTAGAGTCAAAAGAAATGTTAGCTTAACAGTGACTATGACGAAGAGTGGACACGTGGAAAGGAGAATTCAATCAAGTAATTTTGACCACAAAAAGGATGTCATAAAAGCAAATGTAGACAACGCTAGGATCAGAATTCAATGACGAAAAACAAACACTTGGGCAAGTGATAAAGTTCAACATATTTTTTAGCGAATAAGAGTGTTGTGCAGGTATATAGTTAGCCTTTTTTGACATCCCCTAATTAGGATGAGTGTCAATATAACCATGAATATATATTAATGGGATGTCACCTGCAATAAAACAAGATTTGGTAATAGACTATATGGTGCACCAATTTGAAAATCTATGGAGAGATAAAAAGTGCATAGTTATTAAAAAGTTGGTTTTGGAGATAGGATTCATTTGAGGTCTCGCCTTTGCGAGTGCATCTATGAACGCAAAGGGTCACCAGTGTATTGTCCTAAGTTTCAAGACCTACCGTAATTAATCGTAGCAACCAAAAGCATAACTGCACTGTAGAAGTCGTGGAATCTTAATTAGTTACTACCTCTAAACTTTGTGTTGATAAAAAAATGGAAACATAAATAATTATCTCAATTCTGTGTATTGATGTAGCTACTGCACTATGAAATAGCTTTGTATATACTAGCATGCTTTTGCTTATTTTTGCTTTGTAAATTCAGGTTGCTTTTGCATGCGATCTATCTTTCAAACTTTGGTCTGAAGGACCAGGACTTGTGAAGTAAACCAGTCTTTTTGCCAGACAACACGTGCAACTTATAGCACACTGCGAAAGCAAATAAACCATAATGGGCTGAAATGCTATGATAAGTCTAAAAACATCGATGTTTTTGTCAGCCTCATACTTCGGTAAATGCTTGCAATCTACTTAGAATATTCATACTTTAAAATGCTGTCAGAACCTCTCAATAAGATCGATTCATAACACTTCTAAACATAGCTTATGACAAACGGTTTCTCGTATTCAAGAACTTTGGCAGTGATCGTCACAGGGATGCGAGGACTTTGTCCTTCCTTACTTGTATGCTCAGTCTTTACTGTCAAAGCGCTCACCGGCAATTCTGTACGGGAAACCACATCCTTTCCTACTCGATTTTTGGAAGCATGAATTACATCTGTTGCTTCTTCCACTTTCTGGCCCAAAACAATTGCTTTATGATCTTCTATGACTGTTCCAGTGCTTTCACATTCAGGAAGTTTAGTGTCATTTTGGTGATCCTTGTAGTTTTTCTTGTGATCGAAACCATCATCATCAAATGCTTTCCCTACAACTTCATCAACATATCCGGCAATGAATCCTTTGTTTGCTCGACATTCTTCTCTTTCATGCTTTATAATTTTGGTATCAAATGAGATGCTATCGTTATCAAAAGCTGCTGAACTACTGCCTTCACAAAAGTCAAGATCTTTTTTCTTGGAATCTGGTAAATTCCCCTTTCTTTCAACATGATACTTCCTTAGGGTTTCATTTACTTCTATATCTCCATCTTCTTGAAATGTTGTCGTCAATTCTTTGCTTTCAAATATGTCTTCAACTAATTTCGCCCCGCCAGATGTCTTTCCACATTGCTTGGAAGAGTCCTTCTCTGACTCTATCTTCTTTTCCCAAACACTACTCTTCTCATCTTGCTGTGGAAAGCTTTTGCATCCACCTTCATCATCACTCAAGCTAGTTTTATTGTGATCAATTTTGCCTTTTGTTATCGTTGCAACTCTTTCTTCATACTTTGATCCACAGAATCCACAAATAAGGTTCTTCAAAATTTGATGTTGAAAAGCCTTTTCCAAATCAAACTCAGTCTGACAGTAAACATCCTTCTTCAAAAGAGCATTTTCTAAACAGTCAGTCTTCACCTCTGAAGAACTTGAATGATTCTTTTCACTTGATGCAAAAAATTTCTGTTCTTGATTTCTATCTTGTTCTTTGATCATACTTCGAATTTTTTGCCAATTTCCATGATACTCAAAGCTCCTTGTTACTGAAACTACTTCAGTATTGCTGACGACAGCACTTGGAAGCGCCTGCACAGAGCTATCTATCACTGCGTAGAATTCTTCATCTCTGTTGCTCTGTAATACATCTGGAGCATCCTTGCATACACAACCATCAATCTCATTGCCAGAAATCGAGTTATTGCCACTGTAAGTTACACCACATTTGGGTGACTGACTAGGTAATTTTCCGCCAAAAAGTCTCTTTATCTTAAACCATCCACTATGAGGGCTTTGAGAACCATTAGGAGCCTTTGCTTCCATTCTTATAGCAGGAGCAAAACTCGCTCTTCTAAGACCACTCCTTTCGTCTTCATCTTCCAGTTTTTCGAGAATCTTGCCAGATGATATTGCTTCTTTAAGGGTAGACCAATGGTTTCCTGCAGTTGGGTTTACTTCAAAGCTGCGTGATACAAAAGTGATGGAACTATCTGAAGAAGCTTCTTCTGGTATTGCAGTAACGACATCACTTCTACGAAAGCAATCCTCCAAGAAGATAGGCTCATCAGTCTTCTCACCACTGGAATAACTGTCATCGATGCAATCCCAATTGTTGCAATTATTGTTGCCCATACTTGGAGATTCTCTGGCACGTTGCTTTCCGAGGAATCCCTTTATTTTGTGCCATCTATTTCGGAATCGCGACTTTGCTACTCCATCATGGATAGCATTGTGAGACTCATTGAAGGCATTAAGGTGTACGCTGTTCCTTCGAACTCCACTTTTTGGCAAGATCAGACCATCTGTTACTATTGTACTACTGGCATCCTTAATTTTCTGTAAATGCAGATCCCATCTCACACCCTTTTCACCAATGGTCTTTGGAGAATTTCTGGGACTCGCATTCTCTGGATATTGTTGCATCTTCTGGTATTATTTGCTAATGATATTGTATACTTTCAGCATATACTCAGCACTATCATCACTAAGCTTGCCTTTGAGTCTTTGAGTTCACTCACTCTTATTTAAGCTGTTCGTAAATGTGCAATTAAAACCTTGCTCGTAATGCTAATTTTGTGAATAACTTTTATCTGTTTTGTTTGTATTTGCATGTATCCCTCAGTGATTTTGTCCTGGTAATTTGTGAGAATCTTTGGGGACCATAGCCGTATGCTATCTCACTGCACAACAGCAAAAAACAATCACAGCAATTAAAACTTCACATTCGTAGATCAGACGTATGCTGTCTCACTGCACAACTACACAGAGCAATCACAGGAATGCTTGATACCTCCGAGCATATGAATTTCTGTTTCCAGCAAATACTTCGACTATCTAGCTCCCCTAAATTAAGCGTCAATTCCAATTGACAGAAATTAGCACAAAATATTTTACAGCATGAATAGCATTAATTATACCTGCTGGAAAAACTCAGTCTAAATGCACAGGTTGACAAATTTGTTCTTTGTCTTGGAGCAAGATATGATACTTGCAGTGGTTGAGCCTTCTATCCTGCTATTAATATTTTATATACAAACATTTCATTTAAAGCTCTAGAAATGCACTCACAAAATCGTCAATGAAACGCAGGTGGTACTAAGCCGTCTCCTATATGAATGAATACGCCATTCGTCGTATATAATTCGCAAAGACTCAAAAAGAATTTACTGATAACAGCCGTCCAGTCCAAATGCTACGAAGTTCTGCTCAAAGCAGTGCAGCAGTGGCGGTTTTTCCAAACTATCATGAGGCACCAGTACTGAATTTGCCAAATATTCTAAAAGTAGCCAAGTATTTGGCGAGTATTTTGTCATTAATCAGCTAAATTTGCCACACGGCAGTGCAGTTTGAGTGTTCATCGATGTAGGCTAGGTTGCATGGCAATGCTTATTTAAGTCAACGTGAACCACATGTCATATGATAGTACAAAATTACAATTAGACACATTGGTGCTGCAAATGGAGAATTTTATTTTGCACTTGCTCAAAAACTGTGAATAAGATCAGAGATAAACAAAAGCAGTTGGGCCAAAGTTGAAGCGAAAAATAATACATGCTTGAATGCTAAATAGGTGTCACAACCACGATAAATATCTATTTGAATGTCAAGATAATTGATAAGGAGGTAGAGATAATTTAGAGATAATTGCAAAAAGCTCTCTGTAACATAATTTTAAGTGGCTGGCTTCAATTAGCACCTTGCTTTGTTACAGCCAATCTTTTTATCATTACTGCTAGTGAAAATGTCTATGTGAAGTAGCCAAAAGAGTGTAGGATGAGAGCATACCTAGAAAGTTATTACACAAATCACGTATCAGGGACATTTCTACTTTCTCAGAGTAGCTTCAAACGAAGCGGCAATATAACTAAGCAAAGGAATCAATGAAGGCAAAAGGAGCCAAATCGCTACGAAGGAGCAAAATACTCACCTTTGACCTCAAAATATCAAAGGTGAGTTCTATGTATCAAATCGCTGCAGAGCAGTCCATCAGGACGCTACTTCTGTAGTTGAATGTGGAGAACGACATGAGTGACAGCGTCAAAAAGTTAAAAATAAGCCAAGTGTGAACTAACTCTAAAGCAGTAGTCATACAGCATATTCAAAAGTTGTTCAAGACAAAGTCGGCATAAATTCTGTTTAAAACAAAAAAATTTTAATTTTGGAGCATTTTTGATTAGAAGTCAAAGTCAATAGCTTTATCAGCTAGCTCAAAATTAGTCTTTGAAATTGCATTGTGCAAAATCAAACTTCCGGAGTTTGTTGCATCAAAGTCATATGTCAAAATTCAACCAAATACATCAATTGAATTAACGTCGTAATTTCCAAAATAGGTTTTTCTTTCGAGCTAAATTTGCAACTTGTTCAATCGTTTTCATATTCATCCTCCGATATCCACTTCCTACGAAAGGAATGTTCTCATCATTCCCAAACAAGCTTTGCCCCTTGTCACTCTCTCTTTGATGGCTTGACGGCTTAAAACGATCCAAAGCTTTGGAAAGCTTAGTTGCATTTTTGAGACGATTCCAGTTTTGCCTTGCTGCTCTTTCTGAGTCTGTCAATGCACCGCATTCAAAACTGCGAGTCACAACAACAACGTTGTACATGGTCTTATCTGTATCGAACAAACTAATATCATGTTCTGGGCCTACTTCCTCTTCTTGTTCGTGCAGCTGCAGGCACCTTTTATTCGGGCCTAAAACTTGGCTTGCTTGATTGACTTTGTCTTTTGAAATTTGGCCTTCTTCATGAATTGCCATAGTTTCCCTTAAATTTGATTCATGGTCCTTTTCCTCCCTTAGAAGGTCCTCACAAATACTCTCCATTTTATTATGAACTCCAAAGATTGCACATCCTTCCTCAGCTGCTTCGCGAAATCCATCATCATTAACGGCGGCACCCACATCCTGGCGACTGATAGGAATTCTTCCGTTGCTAATCACAATTCTACGACATCCACTAAGCCCAGAAGAATCCTCTGATTCAGAAAGCATGTCTTCACTTTCATTGACTTGTGGCTCATTCCCTTTTCTCAGGCGATTGAACCGACTTGTTGCCCTTCCAACATTTGCACCCAATTGCCATCGACGCTTGACGTGGGAAATGTATTCAAAGCTTCTTGTCAGTGCCACAATCTTATCATTGCTATGGCACATTTCAGCGAATGTACCGAGCTCCATCGCCGAGTCCATATCAAATGCTTCGTCCGAGACATCCTGGTAAACAGCATATTCTACGCTTTCGGTATTACGCTGTGCATCACTACCTTCACTTTGCTCAATAAACGTAATGTCTTCAAGACGTATAGTATCTTTCTTACACGTTCTCTCATCTGTACCGTAGTCCTGCTCACTTTCTTCGCGATTGTCTAACTCAAAATTATCCGTTACATCTTCGTCTGTCCAGTCTGCTTCAACTGTTTGAGTCTGCACTGACTCCAGGAGTCCAATAGACTCCTTACATTTACTGCAAATCGTTTCAACTTCCATAGTTGATGCTGTTTATTTTGGAAATGTGATGTTTCACAACATAATAAGATCTACTACAGCTTGGTTTCGAGGCGCTCAATACTATCGATCAATTATTCATCAAACAGAAAGCATTTGCTTTATTTATTTGTTTCAAGTGCTTGGCAGCGTGGGCTAACGTTACTAACCATATATTAGAGAAATAACCTCATCAATAGCATACTGAAGAAGAACCATGAATTGAAACACATCTACTGAAGGCGTGGTAGATTCAATTTGTGCATAAAGCCTTTCAACTGATCTGTATTTCATAATACTTCGGTTATAAGACACACACCAATCAGGGGGCAAATGAAGAAGGTAGTATGCATTACAAAGGTGAAGGGCACATGCTTTTAGAGGTATCCTCTCAAACAAGAAAAGGACAGCTCTGTGTTACCCTAAAGTTCTTATGTGCTCGATAACTAACTTCTCAACAAACACTCAAAAAATGCAGCCTAAACAATCCCTAAATCACAATCCCATCAAATCCCATCCTAATTAAGCAACTAAACGATTTCAAATCTCTACTCAATCAACCATCCCTTATCAATCAATTGCTCAAAAATAATTCCAAACTATCAGAATGTGAATAAATACCCTTAAATTTTGATATCAATCTTTCCATGGGCTTCTATCCTTCACCATCTTACGATCGAATAAACCCCCCTCGTGAAGTGAATCAAATTACTACTCTATTGTTCTAATTCAACAAAACGTCAAATCAACATCCCAAAAATAACATAACTGAAATTGGGGCAATCCTAATACCGACACTCTGTAACCAGGGGTGGCGCCAGCCATCGCAGATTGGCGGGATTTTGCTAGCTATCGAAAACTGGCGGGATTTTGCTAGCCATCGCAGACTGGCGGGATTTTGCTAGCCATCGCAGA
>WIPJ01007651.1:8992-26660 GCA_018155075.1 Cassiopea andromeda | reverse complement strand
ATTTGAGGATTTATGGTAAGCCCACCAGACAATGCTTACAACCTTCTATAAGCCCAGGGCTTATATTAAGGATTCTATAGTATATCTCTTGCAACCTAAAAGGAACTTATTATAGATAGCTTTTCTATGAAGTGAATGTGAAAAGAGTGCAACCAACATGATGCATTAATCTTGAGGGGGAAGGTAGGATCCATTTAAGTTGAGGGCTCAACACCCTCCAAAGACTGCAATTCATAAACTTACTTCTGTCTACTCAGTAGAGGTAGTGTAGCTGGTTCAGATTATTAATATCAGCATGGACCTCCTTGGCAGTTTCAAACACACTACCCCCTAGAAGTTTTGCTGGAACTGCCCCTAAGCTAGAAAAATTGATCTGAACAGAACAACATAAGATCTTTCTGTGTTTGCAACCACAATATGAACATGATGCACAAATTCATCCTACAAATGGAGTCTGATTTGACAGTATGCTGAATGGAGTCCTGCCCTCTTATGAAATAAAAAGCAATTGAGTTAAAAGATGTTGCTAACATTTTGCAGCATAATGATGTAATATGGCAACCGTAAATGCAAACCAAATCACATCTTGGAAGAGTCTTGTTGCTAATGTAATAACATAAAATATCCAAACTTTTTTCTCACTAAGTCCAATAATTGTTAGCAATATATTCAACGGTGAAGATACTTCAAGTTCTCTTTGGACAGGAAATAAACAAAACAGAATAAGCTCCAGAGTAATGAAATATGGAAGAAATGAAGACTTTCTGACTTCCCCATATCTAGTGTTTTCAAATGCTCTCAAGTTGCTCACAGCTACAAGTAGAAATGCTAGGCCAAAAATAATCATCATTCTAAAGATCATCTGCTTTCTCTCAACGTATTTCTGAATTTTTACATCAGTTTGTACTGTAGTTTCATTACTATCGTCTTCTTTGTGGATGATTGGTGCTATCTGCTCAAATGTTGATTCATTACGAGTATCATTTTCATGCATGGTATCATCATTCTCAATTGTTTTCACCTCAAAATTATCGTTCCTAGTTTCCAAATTAATATCATTATTAGCATCTACATGTGAATCCTCTTTTTCTTTAGTAAGTGGTAGAGATTGCTGGCGGTATTCACCATCATTTTCTCCATCATCATCAATGGTTTTCTTTCTAGCCTTTGATTGAACTTCCACCACTCTTTTCAATCGGTTGTCAGCATTTTCAAGTATCCTTCTACGTCGAGCCTCCCTTCTTGCTTCCATTCTCAGTTGCAAAGGGGATGCAAAAGGAATATATCAAAAGTTTTAGCCTTAACGGTAAGAAGAACTTGTCACACAGTAACTGTACGCATACGGCCAAAACTACCATCTTTCAATTCACTTCAATGCGGAACGTGCTATTTCTATAGTGTTACGGCGGGTAACTCAAATCAAAATACTCTCAACCAAACCAAATTTATGTGCTCTCAGTACAAACTGTAAAATACCTCCAGAAAATAGGGCATCATTGATGGAGGAGATGGATAATATACCAGAGACAGCTGATAAAAGAGAAGGTAATTTTTTTATAATGACATTATTTGTTGAATACGTATTTATTGTGTAATTATCCGGACAGGCCCAGATCAGCATTGTATTGTTTAGAGCTTGGAGAAGTAAATAAAACTTACCAAGTACATACTTTGCCTCTTCGAAATGCTTTGGCACAATGCTTTTATGAGGATTACTATTTTCAAATGCTATAGCATGGCATTCAACATATATTTTATCTTCTCCTTTGCTTTGTAACATTAATGCTGTTATATATTGGTAGTGACATTTACCTATGAAGAACTCTTGATACAGAACAGATCTTTGTCAGAAGAGCTAGCACAATGCAGGGTAATTCTCCTAAACACATATTTTATTAAAATTCTTCATTTTACTTGCATCAAGTAAATGCTTAAGCACTTCACTACTCAATTGATACGCTTACAAAGTCCGGGCCAGAAAGCATTCAAAAACTGGAGGGGGGGAGGAGCTCATGCATTTATGGGTACTCTCACAAACAACAACGGGGAGCTTTGTAGTCTGCAAAGGAGCATTTGCCAAAAATTTATGATAAGTGGAGGGCATGTCCCCCTTTACTCCCAGTTCCTGTGTCTATGACACATCTGCAAATTCATGGACGTAATTTCTGGGGGGGCTAGGGGGGCTGAAGCCCCCCAATAATTTTGATGATACAAAAATTTTGTTATGTAATTTATACTGCGTTTAGAAGGTCAGAGAATGCATCAACATCAATAACCACATGGTAAATTACTAGGGGGGCGCTACAGTATATGCACTTCATATTTTCTTTTTAAATTGGCCACACTTAGGCCAGACTTTTTCTATACTGCGGAAATTGTTTTAATAACGGTATTGTATTTTTAGACGCTTTAAAACTATAAAAAAATGTACATTTCAATTCACAAAAGAAACTTTGTATTAAAATTGTTATTAAAATTACATATTTCGAATATCAATTTCGAATCCGAGTTTCGAATTGAATCATCATACAAAGAAAAAACAAATTGGATTTCTCCGTCTACAAAACATACGCGGAGATAGAAAGCAGATCATTTTTCAAAATGGCATCTGCAGATTCTGCGAAGAGCTCTTCATCTACTGGCGATTTTCCGGAAAAGCCACACCAACCGAGATCAATAAAGTTTCCTATGAGAGACACAGGGAAGCAGAAGCGAGCGTTCAACCCCAAATGGTTTGATCAATTTACATTTTTGCATTACCGGGAAGATAGTGATTCTGTCTGTGATTTGCCATACCTGTGCACTTGCAGACAAAGGCTATACAGTAATTATTTCTGGTGTTTTTCTATTACCGTGCAGAAAGAGAACTTTCGTGATCCTAAGTCATTTTAAGGCCTCAGAGATGGCAAAATCTCTGGAGCTTCCGGGGGCTCCGCCCCCTGGACCCCTGCCAGGGCCCCAGCTGTTTTAGGCAATGACCTACGGTCATTGCGATAGCCAAGGTTCACTGACTTACGGCCCTGGCCATAGAAATTAGCCCCCTCAAAGTTTTTGTGGAAATTACGGCCCTGAAATTATGGCACATGCTGCATCATGTAGTTAAAGTACACATGCAACAAACTGAGTGGTATACAAACATTTCACACCATTTCTATGTGCTTGCACACATACATAAATTTTCTGTCTCTGCACTGCAAACCTTTTTGAAAACTGTCATGCTTTGCAAACTGGCATAGGCATGCCATAGTCTCTCCAATGTCAGTTCCTCTTGCAAGAGTGCATGAGTGCATTCCAAAAATTTATAAAAAATTTGATGAGTGTCTTCCATGAAAAGAAAGGCTTGTCAGTGTTCTAGAAAAGGCTAGCCTTCCTAGGGAGCCTTCAATGATATGTGAAAATGGCTAGCCATCCTAGGAGCTTTTTTGAAAATACTGCTTTCTGTAGTTGCTTGTTTGCCTTTTTATTTTGACCTAGAGTGGTCTTTCTCTGTGCTGATTTTTGCTGCTTGATATCTTCTTGTGTACAAGATTCAAGCAGGCTTGTATGAACTTGAGTTCATATCTATTTTTGTAGATTTTGAGTAGAAAATGTATTTGAATGTGAGAAGTTTGCATTCCCTTGAGCACTTCAAATGATGCTTTGTTATTTTCCATAGCATGTCCTTAACATAGAAGCTTTAAATTTATCCTCATACCTTAGTTTAGATTGTGAAACAATGTAATGATAGATGCTATTGCTTTGTTTCAATGATCTATTTATGGATATGCATGTCACTTTAACAGGAAATATCATTGATTGCAGGCAGATAAAGATTTTGTATGGACATTGTGGAAGCGACTCCAAGCTGATAAGCCTGATGTTTCTTCTGCTGTTAGTATGGTTATTTCAAGGTAATAACATTTTATTAACTTGAACTTTGTAGTTGCTAGTTAGGACTTTGAGAACATATC
Organism: Cassiopea andromeda; assembly: GCA_018155075.1. Taxonomy (NCBI): domain Eukaryota; kingdom Metazoa; phylum Cnidaria; class Scyphozoa; order Rhizostomeae; family Cassiopeidae; genus Cassiopea; species Cassiopea andromeda. Next base: position 22,710 of record WIPJ01007651.1, on the reverse strand, counting down.
TTCTTTCATTGCTCATCCTAATAATTAATTTAGCAATTTAGAGCAAAATGAATTTCTTTGAACTTTCACTGTGTATATTGGTAGAAAGACCTTGAGGGTTAGCAAAATAACCAGAGTATAGAATAATTTGAAATGGTTCAATAAAAAATCAACTAATTGCAACATCAGTACTATAAATTAAGGAAAGGTTTTGTAGTGCACTTTTTTCTTCAGAATATTACAATGAATTAAATGATGCAGTAGTGAGTAAGCTACTCAAGGATATTTGTATACAAATAATCTTTTTTATTCCTCCATGCATGCTATTGAGGATCTAATTATTCCTTTTTGGACAATTAAAATGGATTTTGGTTTAAATTTCAATATCAGTACCATTACACAAACACTTTCTTGGATCTTGAGTTTGTGTTTTGTAGAGAACAAGAGAAAGCTGAAGTAAAAGACCAGAAGGTTTTGGAGATTTTGAAAGAGAAAGATAACAATATCAAAATACTACAAGAGGTTAGTTTTGTTGATCCATGCAGTTTGACAGTTTTCAATGTTGCAAATTCAATTTTATTTCTGCTAATTGCTTATACAATGTGCAATCTCTCTGTCCTTAGATTGCTGCAGATCTTGAAGTTCAACTGAAGCAATCAATGGAAAGGTATAAGACTAAACCTGTTGTTTTGAATGTTTTAAAAGCCTTTTTATAAATGTCTCTGGATGCTTGCTTTACTTACATAATTGTCTATTAATGTCCACACAAGGTTTTCTTTGACAATACTCATTCTTTCTGAAAGCTTTGATCAAGTGTTTCCCAGCTTCCTTGAGGCAGCTATGATCATACTTGATGACTCTGAACAATCGTGGTGAAAATCCATAGTTTTGGTCATCATTTTCTTTGTAAGAACTCATAGTTGTCAGAGTGATTTTCCTATCTTCCTTTTAAGTGTGCTAGATTTTCATTGTGCAAGGTAATCTTTTTGCTATTTTCACAGGCTATCAGGTTTGCTTGTTGAGCGTGCTGAATGGGAAGGTAAACTTGCTGACTTGCAGAGAATTGTTGACAAGGTGAATGAAGAAAAAGATTACCAGCAAGAAGTGGTAAATTTACATTTTCAGTGCCCTATTTTATTCATTTTATTCCATGATTTGTGGCTATACAATGGAGTAAATTTTTTTGTCTATAAGCTTAACATTGCTGTTTCTCAGAGTTTTTTACCATGTAAGCTTGATTAGAAAATACATATAATTTATTGCTTTACTTTTTTACTTTGGTATTACTGTTATTGTATACTATTCTTGCTAGATTAAAGCCAAAGAAGTCCAAAATGAAGCAGAGAAAAATAATTTTTTATCAAAAATTGAAAATCTGGAGAGAGTTAATAAAGGTAGAAACAATTATATGGATTCCATGATGTTTGATTGTTCATATAGGGAGGGTTTGTTTGGTGGAAACATCAATACTTTGGTTTTGAATAGAATTCACCATGAACTTATATGTTATATATCTATGACATAAGTTCATGGCAAGGAAAACTGCACAATAACATTGTTGCATGGTATTATGAATTTTTTCAACTTGCAGAGATTGAAAAACAGGCAAGTAGTCTTCAGGAAGAAATTGAGAAAGTTGGCAAAATAAATTCTGCAGCCGAAACCACTATGGAAGCTAATGCTGCTCTGAAGGACAAGTTGGAGGTATTCTTGAAAGTTACATGTAGTAGCTATCTTCACATTTAGATTTCCATTTAAGTTTTCTTTTCTCCACATTTAAATTACTTTGCTTTCATGTTTCAAAATTTTATTTCAGCACAGTTAAATATATTTTGCTTCCTATGTAATGTAGTCCAATGAGTATTAAATAATAAATAGAAATTGTGATGGATTATTATTATTTGCATTTTTTAGATGTTAGAAAAAGATTTAGAGGACACAAAGAAAGAGGTTTGTAAATATATTTTATCAGGCTCTCTCTTCAAGAGCTTAGTAGGTCCTATTTTCATTTTTCATGTCATATTATGCCTTGATCCAATTTTAGAAAAATGAAAAGAACTCAGCCTTGCAGTCTTGTGAGGCTCATTTACTCACTGAAACTGCAATGGTGAAAGAGCAAGCACAGAAGATTCAACAAAAGGATGCTGAGATTGCTGCCCTGAAGTATGAAATGCTCTCTTTATTAATCAAAATTGAAAATGAATTGTTTTGTGACAGTGAAAACAGTAATTTAAATGAGTGTGGTTGATTCATTTTATGAAAAGATACACTTAGCATAAAATTCCTTGCTTTTATTGATAGTGTGAACTAAATGCAAGCTCATCTTGGTTTCATTTTCTAAGGTAGTGTTTTGCTAATGAGCTTTTTTCAGTAGCTTTTGTAGTGAAGAGCTTTGTTATTTGAAGAACTCTGGAGTTCCTCTTTCACTTTCTAAGGGTCTGTTATCCTGATTGCATATGCCTCAACTGTTTGTTTTAAATTCAACTTGTGACTTCCTCATTCAGTGCTGAGCTAAAGAAGACAACTGATGATTATAGAGAGTGCTTTGAACATGTTAATGAACAGAATGAAATTGTGAAAAATTTGCAATTGTTGCAAGATGAAACTCAGCAAGGTTTGTTTAATCATTGGTTTTGGCATTTTTCAAACTGCTTTATATTATGTTATGTTTGATTTTAATCTGCTTCAAAGTATGCTCATAACTGGCCTTATTTTTCTGAAGGAGCAAAACCTGCCTGTACCATCACCTTGGGGGGTGATTGGGGGGAGAGGGAATATTCTTATCTACATGTTTAATCTCCAAGATAGTTATTATGTTAGGGGGAGTTCATGCCAGATTTTTCAATTGGGGAGCACTTCTCCCATGCCTCCTGCTGTTTCATGCCTGCTTTGAAGTACAAAGTCATCCTTTCTTAACAAAATAATAGCCTTTGGAATATGTTAATGGAAGTTTATCAATTTACTTTGGTGTTTACTAAAGGAGCTACATTTTCATAATGTAATAGTGTGCTTACATTATTTGAATTGTTAGTGTTGAAAAATCAGCAAGATAGTCACAAGTTGGAAGTGAAATCATTAAAAATAGTAAGTTTTGAATTGTTGTCTTTACTATACTGTTTCATCTCACAATTTTAAAATTTAGGTGATTAAGATATATTTTCTAAAGATGATGTTGAAAACTGTTGTATCACTTACAATTTTAATGTTGAAGACTTTCTACTCATTTACTAATTTTATTGCAGTTGAGTAGCTGAGGATGTCAGCTGTCTCTTTTCAAGTGTCTCAAATATCAATGGAACTGGGTATTTATATTTGTTGATATATGCATTTATCTATTTTTGATAAATATGCTTTGTGCTTCTAGACATTGAAAGATTTGAGACAAAAATGCATTGACCTGCAATCTAGTAATGAAAAACTTTATGGTGAAACAGAAACATTGAGACAGGTAGGCAGCTGATTTCTTTTATTTTGATAAAAGGATGAGATGTATCAGTACTCCAAAGACTATTTGCACTCCTAAACGGCCATTATTTGCTTGGAGTTATAATATCCAGATTCAGATGCATCTTATCCTTATCCCCTGATAGAAAGGCCCCAAAATCATTATATTCTAATCTCTCCTTCTCTCCCTTTTTCTAACCTTGCTTCAAGCTTTCCACTTGTAAAGTCTTTGATGAATTTTGTCTCACTAGTGGACTGTTTCCGTTGGATAGCTTGCTACAACTCTGTTAACTCTTAATACGCGGAGTAGTACACTAGGCTTAAGCACATGATTTTTCCAATATAATAGTGCGGGAAATAGGAGGGGTGGAGTGGCTAAATATTTTGGCCCAAGCACAGTGTGACTAAACCCATCCATAAAGCACTGAAAGCATAAATCGGTGGGCAGAGATATTGACAAGGCTGCAAATTTCTGATAGATCCACAGTTGTTTCAATGTCAATTCTTTAATATACACATTGCGAAGTTCTCTATACATTCAGTATATGCATATGGGAAATAGAGAAGTCATCCATTTTCTATCATATTTGCTAAGATTATTCTGTCTCCCAATACTTAGAGTCTACATTCTCAGCAGAGGAAAGGCACTGAGAAAGATACCGAGATCGCTGATTTAAGGGAAAGTCTGTCGCGTCGGTTTGAAGGGTATGATTCAGAGACTCAAACCATGGATCAGGTAGTCATAGTTTATTCGATTTAACAGGTAGATGATTTGCATAGCATCAATACTGGAATTTCCTAATCTAAGATTTGATCTTGTAATTGTATTGTAACATATTTAGCAGTCCATCAATTATTGATTAGGTGTAGTTAATGTTTGAATAAAATCCTTTTTCAGGACTGCAATCGTTGTAGAGAACTGGAAGAAAAGCTCGAGGATGCAATTGAAGAAGCTGACAACATGAAGGACATTATTCACGAGAGAGGAAGGTTTTGACTACTTTGAATAATCTATATTAAATTCTTGTCAAATGTATTAAATAAACAAGTAAATCAACCTTCATACGAAAAGTACATTCATTTTTTGGCAGTGATTCATTTTGTGTTTTTTGTGAAAGTAATTATTGTAAAATTCAATCCATGGCAGTACTAGGAATTGTTTTTTTTAGTAAGTAATGTCGGGGAAAGGCCGTAGGGCCTATAGCAAAGATCCGACAAAGGATAAGCTGAGAAAATGAGGGGAAGTTTAAGTAGAAAGGGAGACAAGATCAAGTTTGTTGATGTTAGATTTAAAAGATGACAAATTGTAGGATTCAGGGAAAGTAGTGGGTGGCAATGAGTTCCACAGTTGAGAAGTTCTAGGAATGAAAGATGATTTGTGAGATAGAGTTCGTGGATTAGGTAGTGTAACTTGGAAAGGGTGTGAATAGGTAGAGCTTCTGGTGGTTCGAACACGCCTCATTGGATTAGGAATAATATTCTTGATTTCCTGAGAACAATGCCCATGAAAATAGCGTTGGTTGAACCGAAGTCTTTTTGGCAATATTTTTCAAAAAGTAAGCAGCTTAAAGATTCGAAGAAAAAATGGTTTATTCATGTCATTATTAAGGATTGCTGTATATTGCTAATGACCACGAAGAGTCTGGTAAATTGTTGCTATTCATAAAATCAATATTGAATTTGCAGGAGAATATCTTCACTGGAAAAAGTACTAAATGAAAGAAGAAAGAGAAATATAGCAGTAAAAGAAAATGAGTCGGATATTATCACAGAGGTAATCAAAGGTTTATTTACTGAATACAAACCCCCTTTTCTTCTACATTCCTTTTCTCATTTCTTCAGTTTCCACTCGTCTTTTCATGTCCCTTTTTTACTTTTTGTTTGTATTTCAATTTCTCATAAGATTCATAGACTTTCGTGTTTTTCTGTAAATATTACCTTGATTAATTATATCATTTGTACTCAAAGTTTCCTTTTCTTTAATTGTTATATCGTAGCAATCAGGAATTGAAGATATTGCAGAGAGGTTCAAGGCAAAAATTGACATATTGGAAAGAGAAATCGAAGATCTTGATGCATTGTTGTCATTAAAGGTTAGACTTGTACTTAGTTATCAGTTTCACCTTCAAATGTTCGTCATTTAGTATAATTCGGTATATTTTTAAATATATTGTAATATTTTTAAATATATTGTAATATTTTTGAATTGAGAGTATGAAGATGGATTTTTACATCGCTAAAGCCTTTCACCATCTTTAGCTTCCACAGTTCTTGAGCGTAAATAGATTTATTTTGTCCCTATTATTTCATTTTGATTTTATTTATTTTGTATGTAAAGGATAATGAACTGCAGGAGACGAAGAAAGCACACAGTCGAAGATTGCAGCGATACAAGTCACTTAGAGAAAATTACGCCATCATTAACGAGCAGCTTCGCACATTTGGCAATGATTCAACGTACGTATCGAGTTTTGATGGTAAAAGGGATTCATTAAGTAATTTTTCTACTCTGCCATGAAGGAGGAAGTCATGAAATTTGCTCTTCACAATGGAAAAGCTTTTGTACTGCCGCGAATTGGCAGATACTTTATAATTCTGGATTTATTTGCGTTAAGATTTATGTTGATGTATGTCGATATACTTTATAAATAAATTATATATAGAGGCATGTTTTTAATTAGCAATCTTTATGGCTCTTCTTGAAATCCCCAGGATGGTCAACCAGAGCAGCATCGGTCGTGCTGACCCAAAATCTCTGCAGCATGAAAACAGTGATTCTGTTTGGAATGAGCTAGCTTTCTTCAGGAAACAATACCAAACACTTAAAAAAGAAAGGTATGTATTGTAATTAGTGAAAAGTATTTTAATGTTCTATTAGTAATGTTAGTTACCTATGAATTTCTTGTATGGTTGTGCCTAAATCCTATTTTGTGAGAATTGAAGTTTCTAGTTCCATGTTTTTTAGTAGTCAATAGGTTGTAATTGTTGATGGCACATGCCTGTCCTAAGGAACCTTTTATTTGTAGCATGAAATTCCATGGAAAGCTAGGTCAAAATATACAATATATCCTCATCTACTTACAGTTAAACTTCTGTTACTATGAAGGGGGTGCTTCTTTCATCTATTTGATATTGGTTTAATGAAAGCTCGGATCCCAAGAATTTTCAAAAGCTTTTTCTAATAGGGAAGAATTTGAGGAGGAAATTGACACTCTTCGTGTAAGCATTGCAGAGAAAGATGTTCAAATGAAGCAGACTGAGTTAAGACTTCATGAAGAACAAGAAGGTGCATCATTTTGCATTCATAGCCAGTCTTTGATATATTATTTCTAGTAAGAGGAGTTATTTGGTTTATGAATCAATTTCTTAGTTTCATCAATTCTCTCTTTCATCGTTCGTGTAGAATGCTCCAGATTGAAAGAGGTCCTAAGATCAAAGCAAAAGTTCATAAGTCCATCAAAGCTATATTCCTCCGAATCCCAAGTCGAAGTATTACGTAGTAAGGTATGAGTATTACTTACAAAAAGCTATGATTAACAGTTAGTATACTTAATTATTGTCAATAATTTCAATCAACCATAACAGAAACTTTTCAGTCTTCTACGATCACAATCAGTGTTCAGTAGAGCTATTGAAAATAATTGAAAATTTATAAAATTCTTTCAATATTGCTACCACATTTTTGTGTCATCTATCGACCTTTATGTTTGTGACTAAATGTATTACAAGATATTGCAACATCATCAACTGTATGCTATGAAAGGAAATGATATGAGCTAAACGGTCATGCAACTTTTATGAATCAACAATCATGGAAATGCTGGTTTAGAATCTTGCACGAACTTTGGGAAGCACGATACCAGCTTACTCTTGAGTACCTAATTGCCGGGGGGTCTGAATAACCAGGGGAGTTGGAAACATTAAGAGAAGTTAATAAGCGGGGGTCGGACTAAGCAAGGAGAGTAGAAGAAATACTTTGAAATCTAAGATAATTCTGCTGTGAACCGTTCTATACTCATAAATCAGGCGTCTATGGTTGTGAGAATGTAAGCAGAGGGAAAATGTTGCTAATAGACAAGAAGATCTCCTCAAAACATCTGTTTTGAATACGTTTTGAAAAATTTTGCGCAAAAGCTAATAAATGGGGGTTTTAATAAGAGTGGGGGGTTGGAAAAATTTTTAATGATTAATTAGCGGAGGGACGGCAATTAGGAACTTAAGAGTCCAGATAAAGGCATCGTTTTTGCCTGACACTCGTTAGAGTATCAAAAGTTGGATATTAAATAAACAGGTGTGGATTCAAAACCACGTGAGAGCACATGACAGCCTTCTAATTTGCTGTCTCTTTTGACATTAGTCTCCAAATCGCGTCTTGCATAGTTAAACAGTACAAGGAAGAAGATCTGCATGTCTTCAAACATAAAGATTTTCATTCTTGACATAGACAGATCTAATATGTGTAAATGAAAAGACTATCTAGATTGACCATTTATGTGAAAATTGACATGGACTGTTATATTTTGCACAATCTAGACTTGAAAGAAACCCTTTTGCCGCTGCCACTGAGACTTTTTATTGTTTGAACTGATTTTGAAGTTCTCGGGATACAATCAGTATTTGAAGTCACAGAGAACTCCTTCATAGCATTTTTTTCTATGGTTCGTATCGTTTTACCGCTTTTTTGCATATGCTGCGAAAAGGGATACAAGGAATTATAGGAAGGGATTTTAAATTCGAAAGAATGTTATTTGGAAAGCTATGATATGCTTGGGATATTTCACATGAAGAGCGAGGATCTCATTTTGGCAAAACACACTTTCACCTAAATCAAATTTGGTTGCATGCTTTACTTTGTTTGATTGTGACGATAGATAATTGTTATATTGCTTATCTGTAAAAAAGATAGAAAGATAAGGCATAATTCTTTAACTTTCTGTGTGCAGACGAAACAGCTGGAACGTCAAAAAGAGGCCTTACAAACTGAAAACCAAGCTCTGAAACAAAGAGAAAAGTGTGTAGCACTCATTCATTAATCTTATCCAATTAAACAATATACTAAAAAATTTTATGTGCTTGTTATTTTCGTATCAGATTTATTTTATTTACTAAGGCATATTTTTCTTCATGTTCTTTCATGTTCCTTCTAAAGACTGAATCCTTTGACGTGTAACCGTCTACTCTTTTGGGTTATGCGTTGCTGTCTTCTCTCTTAAAGGTATTACAAGGAGGAAATAGTGAATCTCTCAGATGAAATTGACAGTATTCATAGAAATATAAAGGCTAAAATAGACGCTGAAGTGCAGGCATCTGAAGTGATGATAGCAATGGAAAAAGAAGCAAATAGATCACTCGATAAATTAGCTGATTCTATAGCTGCAGATGCATATCCACGTGTAAGTTATAATTTGTGCCAAACGTGCTAAAAAGGTGCAATTTTCTCTAATCAACTTCTTGGAAACATTACTTTGTTTTTGTTTCAAAAATAATAAGGAAAAAAGATCGCGAAGTTGTCTTTAGATATTTAAAGGTTGGTAAGTATAACTTACCTTTCAAGACTTAATCAGTTTAATGAATTTTTGAATCATGAAACTGAAAATATTGCCATTAGTAGATGAAGTGGTAGTGTTTCTTTGATATCGTTCCATAAACTCAGCTCATATTTCTTACAGGTGGAGCAGTACATCCAAACAAGCCCCATTTCCCCGTTTAAAAAACGGTCTCCATTACGCTCGATGAGTTTGCTAACACAAAGCACTCAAACCACAAATTCCGAAGAGGAATCTTCATCAAGTGAGAGAATAAAAGAAAGTCCGAAAAAAGATAAAGCAAACAAATATGGAAGGGAAAGAATTCTTAGAAAAAACAAGTTACTTTCACTTGATGACCTAAAGATACCAAGAGATGGAAAACGACAGAAAACTGACCAAATCTCTTCACCAGCTGCCAGAGTTAGTATACTAAAAAGGAGAAGAATTCCACCAAAAAGCAGTCCTGCTGTAAAGGAGCACACAAGCTTGAAAGTGAGGGTATTGAGTCTGGAACAACAGGTATTATATGACAATAGGGATCAATCATCCGTTATGCAAAGTTTCTAACAGGGGGGAGGGTATCATGGTTTGTTGTGGTATTCTTTTGCTCAAATTCTCCACCTTAGTGAAAGACATTAGAGTTGCACAACAACATTCAACGTCATTGCGTGTTTGGTATTGCTAATCTTGTTTGCTATGCATTCTTTGCGTTTGAAGATTTTTTCTTTATCAATATTATTGATACATAGACAAACCTTTACAGGACAATGTCATGGGGAGTAAAATTTTAATTATCAACTCCATGTCCATTACAATGAACAAATGAACGAAACTAAATAGCTACAATTGCAGAAAAAATATCACATGCAAAAGTAATACGTACGTTAAACCCATATGAACTATTCATAACCTACCTTCCCTTATTTTAAAAACTCAAATTTATCCGATGCATCATGTTTTTATTAGCTTGCTGGTCAGTAAAATGGCCATATTTGCAAAAAATAGATCTTACGAAATGTGATCACTTTCCTGTTATGTCTGTTAAGGTTGAAGTATTGCGAAATGCCAAGATAAAACTAAGCCAGGAACTGCAGGAGAAGAAAGCAGCAAACGAGATGATAGAGGAAGAGCTAGACTCTACAAACAAAAAGCTAGAAATGAACAGAATAACTATTCGGGTATCTTATCTGTTTTTTTTGTCACAAGGTTCATACGGGTTTTGGAAAGTTTTGTCCTAAAATGGATTTAATTCTTTTGCTATATATGATAGTATTCATAATTTATGAGCGAGGTAGCATAGTGGTTAGAACGCATGCCTCCCATGCGGAAGGTCTACGGTTCGAGCCCGACTCGATGCCCTGACTGAACGCTCGCTCACTGTTCACCCAGCAGCAAATGGGTACACAGTGGGAACACTGGGGAGTTAAAGGCGGCGAGGAAAGGAACTGGCCACCCTACCTCACATGCCAATGGCTCAGCATAAGCGTCCTCTCTAACAGGCACTCCCCTACTTACGAAAGTATATGGGAATACCTTTTTACCTTTTTTTATTCATAATCTACCAAAAATCATAAAATATAGCATTAGCTATAATGCTTTTTGTATTTTTGTGTGGTTTCAAAATGCGAACGAAAATATGTTTCGTGATTTTGGAAAGTTAGTAATTTGGCTTTGGACAAGTTTTGGAAACACTTAGAGTAGTTTGTATAAACCCTGGTGTTATGAAGTTTATCCTCCTTTTTCTACTTTGCAATGACACTTTTCAATTAATCTCAGATATCATAGACATTCTATGTCAGCCATAAGGAAATAAGGGCCTTTAAGGGCAGCACCCTCTCCCTCATCGTTTGAGATTTCCAGCCCTGAAGCTAAAGCCTAGCGCACACAGCACGATTTTCGTCGCTGTGGACGAAGATTTTTGTCGCTGGCGACGAAAACTTGCTGTGTGCGGGAAACACATATAAAAGATTTATGTCGCTGACGACGATCTTTAATATCAAACATGCTAGAAATTGCTTTCGTCGCTAACGACAGACGACAAGATCTCTGTTGCCAGCGACAAAAATCGTGCTGTGTGCGCTAGGCTTTAAGCACTACTACTTCGTTAACAATCTACTAACATCAAAGTCATTTGGAAACATTTCAAACAGATGGAAAAGTTTCATTTTCAATCGCTATTCACCATCGTCGGAATGCCTTATTTCATATCTTTTCCACGTCTGTCCTTCTGTACCCTTACCTTCTAGAAATTCCACATTTCTATTATGCAAGCTTCGAATTTCCTTCGGGGTTGAATCTCACTGGGGATTTTGCTCTTTTGTTTAAAACCGGCTCAAACCGCATTATGTGGTTAGGTATACTAGATTCAAACCTGTTTTACACAAACAAGTATGTAAATATAAATCACGTGTTGTATTTAGTTATTCTGTTCCAAAGTTATGAAATATTGAGTAATTTTGGGCCATCACTGGTGGCATGTTAGCACTTCATGTGGTTAGTATTTGAAACCGTTTTCTACGGTGCATGGGATCAAATTTAGAGTAATTGTAGCGAACGTTCTTTCCTATCGCCCACAGAAATTGAAACTTGGACTCTTGACGTATGCAACAAGAATTTTACGTTCTTACACCATGTTCAATAATGTGACCAATGAATCTGAAAGTGAAGCAATGTTGTTTCTTAAGTTTATGCTTGAGAGCAATACCTAGGATAGGGTTTGTGATCTTGTCAATATCCGTACATCTTGTCTAACCTGAGTTGGAAGTATTAAAACTATTTAGAGTGTGACTTAGACAATGTGGTAAACACGTGATCAAAAGCAAACATTTTTCGTCATTAAATTGAGGACTTTGTTGAAACGTTTTCCGTTTTTAGACTACGAGTGCTTGGCTCAAATAGCGAATGTTATGGGGAATATTGCTGTTTCTAACCTTAAAGAATTTTACAATTTGGCTTTCTTTTTAGCCATAACACACTAAATGAAGAACGCTATTCAATACAAAAAGTTTTAATTTTTTTCAGTTCATTTTATACGCATCCAATAAATTGCATTTTTAGCTTAGTAGAAGGACTGCAAACTTTTTATAAGAGTAGAATTTATAAGAATATTAATTCTCAGAATCGTTGAAATTTAAGAATAATTTAAGAATAACGCAAGGCTCTAGCTTCATCAAGACTCAGAACTTTTTTGTATTTGAGCTATAGTACTGCTTGTTAACTTTTTCACTATCGATACAATATCTATTATTCTGCTCCATTTTTGTTTTGCTTAAGTAAAACATCAATAAAGATTTGATTTTCTAAAGATAGTTCTTTGATTTTCAGGTGCAATAACACCTCCAATATTTAGGGATAATTTGAGAATAATCGAAGGCTCAAAACCGAGAAAATTTAAGAATATTGAGGCTCAGCGAGAAGTTAGGTTTTCTTATAAAAAGTGTGTATTGTTTTCTTAGGGCATTTCTTTTTTTAATTCATGTAGAAGCTCACGGGTGAGCTAGAGCGCGCCAATCATCAAAGGGAAGAATTAGAGAAAGAATTAGAGGTAGAAAGGAAGAAGGACAAGTTGCCTGAAATGGGATATAAAGAATTAGAGAACAGGTGGAAATTGGCAACAAACGAGTCAGCAAAATTGTCATTTCAAGTAAAAACGTTAAGAGGAGAGAATGAAATGTTGACTGCGAGGCAAAAAGAATTCCAAGAAAGGTATCTGATTGTCAATCGCATTGCATCAGCGAATCATCTTCATCGTTTGCCTCGTCACCAAAATAATCATTCATCACTATCATAGATCGCTCATCATTACTAAGCTAATCAGGATAGATGTTTATAATTGTAAGCATCATAACAGTCTTGATTCTCAAACCGTCACCCATCGTCTTTAAAAGCACCTTAGCATTCTTTCATCTCTGTTTGAAACAATGAGAGTCACTGACATCTTTTTCTATACGACCTAGATCGTTCCTGATCACTGTGATCAGACATTTTATCACTTCAGGACTATCTGGCTAGAAAGACAACTTAATCAAAAGAAACAACTCATGGAAGAATTCAAAGAGAAACTGAAGGAAAATGCAGAGACTTTAGCTAAAGATAAAGAGCATTTGGTAAGTAGGTGAGATAGAAAATGAAGGTGAAGTTATTGACATCCTACGAGAGCCTTTAATTGATGTTGCCCATGTTATAATTAAAATTACTCAGACAAAAGAGAAATAGACCAGCCTCTTCTCGAGAAGTATACGGTGATTAGAGTCCCTTGTGTTCCCCTCTTATTCCACCCTGTGCATATCTGTATGTATATACATGTATTTCTAATTAGTATTTAGTTCTCAAATGTTTGCGTGGTGCGTGATATTAAAAAACTTTGTGATGCTGCGTTGATGTTAAAGGTCATTAGAATCGGCGTCGCTGGCTACTGTCACGAAAAGACCTGCGATCACTCCCGCCTGATTAAGTAAGGAATTGGTATTAGGTACTCTTTTGTTACTATCCCACTCATTGGGCGATGTTTTGGGATGTTGACCTTTCATTGCAAGGTTCGTTTTATGATGCTTTTCATTGCAAAATCGTATGATGGAGAACATTTCCCTGTGATATACGCTAGTCCCTATCACAGTTTTCAAGTTCAACATAATGATCAATAGCAATTTCCGAAGAGCTTGCTAAATGCAGCCTATGTTTGAGAATAGGCTTCTCTTTTCCTTTTTCAAGTGACTCTACATAATCCATGCTTCAAAAATAAATGTACGAGAGAGTAGATGTGTTTAT
>WIPJ01007605.1:0-14810 GCA_018155075.1 Cassiopea andromeda | reverse complement strand
TTGGATCCTACACATGTGTTAGCAACAACACATTTGGTACAGTGAATGTTACAACTACATTCAAGATGAAGCGTAAGATTCTAAATTAGTCACAAGGTCTTTAGTTCTTAAACGTTAAGTATTTCTGTTAATTAAAGATGAATATCGATAGGCTTTGCCCTTTATGTTATTCAAAGTTTGAATGCTTCTATCAATGCTTAAAATTTCAACTCATCCAATAAAGAATCGACTTTCATCAATTACGCATTGGAATAGAATGTGTACTATAGCACTTGTATTCTCTTCTATGCATTGTCTCTTTTAGAGGAAGAGCATATTTCTCAATTTCTATACTATTATTTTTCAGGATTTTCTCTTTTTATGATATGTTGAAGAATAGCTTACACTATTTCCTAAAACTTTATCTATTTACCTGCCATGTTAGCAGAATTTGATTAAATTTTCTTTACAGAATAAAGTTAACATAGCTAAGGTTTGCTGATAGCATGTCTTGCAAGACGTCTACCTTCACATAAAGCCAAATATATTTATTGTTAATTTCATTCTGCTGCATGGCCGTAAAAAATTTCACACTTATTTTTACCAAAATTAACTGCATTAGCAATAGCACATCATTTTAATTAACTTTTTACAAGTTTCTTTCCTATTACCATGACCAAGTAAAAATCAACTGTCTTCTAATGCTTTCAATGCATGCTATTAGTTTAAAAATGTCAATCAAACGTTATTGATGGGAAATATCTTTACTTAGTTTAAAAATTGATTTGAAAGAGCATTACGTACTGAAATTTTTATGCTTGTTTCGAAATGTTAAAATTTTCATTGGAAAGAAGGTTTGTAAATAGTCTGTTGATACTGCAGAAATTTACCACAGCACGAAAAAGCGGCAACATAATTTTGACATACTGAAAGCTTTTTTCGTATCATACTCTGATGAGTGTCGGACGAAAAAAGCTTTCAGTATGTCAAAATTATGTTGCCGCTTTTTCGTGCTGTGGAAAGAAGGTTACTTGGGGAAATTGTTAGGTCAAGGGTATTCATGTTTGTTTTTGTTGTCTCAATAATAATGTTATAGCATCTGGTCCAGTCAAAAATGATATCATGCATGTCAAAGACAGTACCATTAGAGTAACATGGAAATTGCCTCAATGAAATGGAAACATAAGAGAAATAATAGTTCAATACAGAAAGAAGGGACACAGTAAGTGTCAATGGGAATTAAGAGCAGCAACCATAGCTGATACAGAGGTAATCATCACTGGACTAGAAAAAGGAGTGGAGTATGAGGTGCGTGTTGTTGTTGTCGATACCAATGGTGAGACTCATGAGATGGCAGAGAAGAAAGCAGCAATAGATGGTAAATTTCCTTTAAAGGCATTCATTTCAGCTCCTCTTGTATAACTTCCTCGGACCCCTTCGATGTATCAGTATTCTCTTCTCAAATTAACTTCCAGAGTAATTTCTTAAGCTTCAATGCAATAGTATAACACTTTTCATTCCCAAGAATCTCTTTTGATGGAAAAATGATTTTCGTACTAACTAGTCTGTTGGTACTAAAGAACTTAACCTGGGCACGAGAAAGCGGCAACATTATTCGACTTACTTCAAAGCTGTTTTCATCCGACACTCGTCAAAGTATGGGACTTCACATAATGACCGAAAGATTAACGGAATTAAATAGCTAGGAACGGTTACCAGTGATAGGATGTGTCTACTTCACCCAAAGATCGGCCAGGTAGGACCTATTCACCATTGTTTACTTGAAGACTCCCGTGAGTACGCAAACCCTTTTGTCTACACAAGACTGGCTTTTGAGTGCAGGTGCTTGGTTACAGATTTTAGGCTCTCAAAAACAGGAGAGCTTTATTGCAACATAGAAGTACGTTTGGGATTTCGAGGATAAACTAGCTTGAATCCAGATTTCAACTTCCGATAAATATCTTTTTCAATATTTGTTGAGCTTGAGCATGTCACTGTGTACAACTTGTGATGATTCAAAGGAAATTGTGATGAAATAATTCGAGTAAAAGCAAGATCTCTCTTATGTCCTGGTATCACAAGCAGTTAAGGAGAATAGATACAACTCAATGAGAACTTTGTTGACTATCATATGATCATAAATCTTACGTCGCGAGCCTTTAGTTCTCAGTCTCTGAATGACCACATTTGGTTTAGAATTAAAAGTAGAAAATAATGTCACTCATTTATATGTACTGCCTGTTGGTAATGCACGTGACTCAGACCAATGGTAATGCACTTGAATTATGTGATTGGCGACGTCAGGAGGGATATCCATTATTAATTGCTCGTTCCACAACTAAAGTCCTCTTAGAGGTACCCTACAAGCCCCAAGGAATTGGGGGAAACAGAGGTGAAATCGAGAAGAAATTTATACTTCCAACAAAATTTATTTGAAGTGATTAGGATATTGCATCCTCAATGTAGTTCCAAATGAAAGTTTTAATGAGAAATATTTTAAGTCTGCCTTAAGCTGTTCAGGTCAATCAACTCTTCTCAGAGGTTTACAAATGACGTCATCCCCAAATAGGTCAAGAACCTCTTGGTGCTGAAATTTATAAGGAGTTGTTCTAAACAATTTATATGGCAAATAGCAAGTGTGCATCCTGCTGAGGCAATCCTGGTAATCATTCATTCACATTGCCAGTCCTGGGTTGGATTAGTTTAAGTATTCATTTCACTTGATATCTTCTACTTGCTTGCCCACTGATCTTTATCTCTCAACAATTGTAGCTTTGAGTCAAAATTTCTTTGCAGCCTTCTATTTGGTACATTTCTTCGTCCATGTGTCGCACGTACACAACATCTGACATTATTGAAATAATAAAGTTGGGTGCTGCCATCAGTAATTACGGCTCCACGTTCCATGTAGTGCATCAGCCATAAATGCTAAGCATTGCAAATTTTTTAGTTTTATGTGAAAATTTTCATCTTTCTCCCAGCCCCTTGATTGGTCACAAGGCTCCTGATATTAATTTCTACCGATATTTTACTCTTCTACTTTCTTTTCCTTTTAAGTTATTCTGAAATATTTATATTGTATAGTGTTTTGTTTCTTTTTTGTACAGCCCATGGGGTATCCATACTCTTTTGCTCCCTATGGTCTCGTCCTTGTATTGTTTACTTGCATGCTGTGTAATCCAAAACAATTGTATGTATAAGAAAAGAAAACTTGACATTAAAGACATGAGTTTTTTCTGTTTAGGCATAAAATCAACTGATCATGGAGCTTTGATTGGTGGTATGTTAGGTGGAATTTGCTTTCTGGCCATTATAGTCTTCGTTTGTATTCTTGTTGCAAAGAAACGTCGGCAATCCTATGCAGGTATTGTTTTTGCCTTTCCTGCTTCGTTTCCTCTGCTACTGCTAAAATCTATTCAATATTATTCACATTTGCCCTTTGTAGCATCTGTGCAAATTCCATTTTATGCGCTCATGCTAGCACTGCTTGAGAGTTAATTAGCTAAGTGACATAGGCTTAGCTCAATTAAGAGATTCACAAATGACAGCAATTTCAGAAATGGTCATCTGCGAATTGGCTTCCATTCAATATTCATTGCCTATTCTTGCAATATGTTATTAACATTTAACCTTGGTTTTTGTTGCTTTTACTGAAGTATCATTTAATTGCCTTTCCCATAAATTGCAGCGGAAGAGAACACTGGGTGAGTACGGGATTTATAAATGAACAACTACTTTACTTGTATTGTCCTTAATCATTTGAAGAGCTAGTACTTCCTCATAGGCCTTAAGGAGGCTAGTAAGGCCTCTTCAGGGAAGTATTTGACAGACAGTGCTATCACAGCATTTATGCAAGAATTACGTTCCTTGCTGTAACTTTTACCATTCAATAGAAACTTTGCAAAATCAACAGAAAGATTTGTATGATATTTAGCTATAGAATCACAGACTCATTTAGCAGGAATGTAAGGAATGCTTCATCACCAAAGTATTTTTGCACCATTTGGTATTTTCTGCGTTATCCAGGAATTTGAGGTGCGTGTGACCAGCACCTTAAAGAGTCGAACATCACTCACAACTATTATCTTTTAAGTCCATTCTCAATAAACTAATAATATTCTATTCTATTAGATAGCAATGATACACTTATGAGATATTTGAACAAGGAAAGGATCCTTGCTAGAGTTCAATTCATGCTTTATTCCTAGTTATCCAATTCTTCTGTGTAACTTATAAGTTGCTTTGCTGGTATCTGCAGGGACAGCAATCATGGCATTGGTGCAGGTATGACTAACACTGCAGCTACAGAACTTAAACAATTCGATGGTACACGCTATATGGCACCAGATGGATCTGCTTATGCGAAGGAGCAAGGCCATTATGAAAATGATCATGGTTTTGTTAATGAACACTTTGTTGGTGACTCAGTTAGAGATTCAATGCCAGTGCGTAAGGATCTAAATGACGTTAAGGTAAAGATGTTTGAATATGACTCGTTTTTATATATTTAATATTCTCTCCAGCTTACTGTTTCGGCACAAAATAGCCCAGTGCATTGAAGTGTGCACCTCTTTCTGTTCATCATCTCGTATTACTATGCAAACTACTTGAACAGTTCGACTGTAAGTACACTTTTTAATCTGAAATGCTAAGAGTTGTTTCATTTAGGCAACTGCACAAAATTTTCAAATTGATGTAAAGATTTCATGCTTTCCATTAGTAGCTGTGCATTGCTTTAATTCAATGCAACATAGGAAGAAAGAAAATGCAAGAAATGCTCTCAAGTCCATTGGAATTAAGTGAAATTCTCTTGGTGGAGATGCAAAGACTTTCAACATTTAGCTTAATAAGCTTATATTCTTTTAACACTGAATAGTGATGAAAAACTTGGATTACTAGCTAGAAGCATCATTGATTTAATGGTTCAGATGGAATACCCTTTAAAAGGCTCGTTTTTCCTGGCATCAGAATGAATATTAAATGTATGCTTGGAACTGTGTTACTTTTGAGTTAGTTCTATTTGACGTCACCAATATTATATGCTGTTTAACCTTTAGCTTCTACTGGATTATAATGCATATAAACACTTACATATTCATAACATTATATAAAAAATTCATAGGAAAGGGAAACTATGTTGAATTAGCTGCATGGCATCTTCGCTATGTAAAGAGCACAGGATACACATGATAGAGACTGTAACAATCGGAGGACCTTCACAGCACAGAATTACAGTTGAGTCACATTCTCACCACCAGCTAATGATTGTTTGGATCGCATGGTGTCTCTATATATTTGATGTTATTTGATGGTTATCGGCTTTACAGAAGTTGTCTGTGTTATGCAGTGATTAAACTATTCAAAGAAGTATGCTGAGACGGACATTGGCCACTTTGATCTGACTCATATCTATCGCAATTTATAAGAAAGGAATAAGTATGTTACATGATAGGAATCGATGCCATTGTTTATTGTGTGCCTTCGCTGGATATTTTTGTGATAGTAAGTTGTATGATTGACACTAGATATTGTTTGCTGTAAGCCGAATTAGATGTCACATATACATGTTAAATATTTTACTGCTTATTCATTTCATTCTCACCATGTTCAATGTGCATATAATGATGTATTGGACAATATCTATCTTGGTTTCATCTGCTCATACCAAAAGGCTATCACTGCATGAAATAAAGCTGGTGCGGGAAATTTGGCTTCTATCAATGAAACAATCTGTAAAATGATGCAAATGAATTGGGATGCTTCGCTGTAACCATAATTCATTTTGCAAATGTACATTGAATAGCTAGCCCTGTCCACAAGCTGTTCCAAAGTGCTTAAAAATTTGCTCCTTTGTAAGATAATGGATCCCAATGAAAGTCGTTTTTCACGAAAAGTAAATTTTCTGTCTTTAGGCTGGATGTTTCTTTAGATTTTGCCACATAATATCTAAGATTTTCCTTAACTGCTCCATAAATTCTCGAAACTTTCATCAAGGAACAATTTCTAGCTTAGGCAACTGTGATACAAGAAAGATAGAATATCCACGATTTTATGTTGCTTTATTTGGTAGTTTGATCAATAATCTTCTTACACACATTTCATTTTTGAGTTAGCATTTGAAAAGCAGCCTGCTTGTGTTTCTTAAAAGTTTCCTTATTGTTACTCTTAGAGAAACTTTCTTATGAGAACACGTGCAAGCTAATAATAAAACTGAAAAGATGTTAGCAACAATCAGTGCAATACATGTATTCTCTAGCGAAACCATGTTATAAATGTGTTTCTACGCCGAATTTAGAATTATAAGCATTGTTTCGCCATGAAACCTCTATACATTCTTGTTTTTTCACTGTTTGCATACTTAGGCCTGTTTATGTTTTATGTTTTATGTGATAAAACATGTTTTAAGAGTACCTTTGCACTGATTCTAGTAGTTTAGTCAATGTTTCCCCATGAGAACAGCGTTAGCTTACGTTTTTACACTACATGCAGCTTTAAAACGCTTTATAAGCTGCAAAAGTAACAATAGTGTGCGAGCAGTTATAATCATTGGAAATACGTGTATTCTATGGCGAAACCATGTTCTAAACGTGTTTCTACCCTGAATTTAGCATTATAAACAATGTTTCGCCATGAAATCTCTGTTCATTCTTGTTTTTTCACTGTTTGCATACTTAGGCCCATTAGGCCGGTTACAATGAACAAGACTGCACACAACATTGTTTGAGGAAAGTTTTCCAGTAATTGAGTGAACATCATTGAGAAAAAATTTTTATGCGTACTTTTGCACTGATTCTATTAGTTTAGTCAATGTTTCCCCATGAGAATAGCGTTAGTTTACGTTTTTACACTACATGTGTTAGTGCACACTGATTTTGGTCTTGAGTACAATTCGAATTTGCTTACAAGGAGAACTTCGGTCGAGAGTTGCCGTTATTAGCGGTTGTTTTGTGCAGTAAATTTTTCGACTTGTTAAAGAGTGTAGGGTTGTAGCACCCCATTTCTTGAAACCCCCGTGGCTACAGTTTTGAATCCAGCTGTAGTACGAACGGAAAGAGTGAAATGTATTCAAAGTAACATGCTGTTTTAGCGATATGATGTTACATGCTATATCTTAAAGCTTTTGAAGCCCACAGACTTCACTTTCACACTTGCAACTCCAAACTGACCAATACTATCTTAACTGAATCTCTAGGTTTTTGAGCATCTTGCTTCGGCAAGGAAGGCTTATTGTTAGTTCAACCCCGAAAATCAAAGCTTTTGATGATCCCAGTGACGGACACTTGCATGATCTACCAGTGCACTAGATCCAATGATGAACTTCAAAGATTTTAAAGTCAATGAATGTGGGTTGTTGTCTAGAGTATTGAAGAAATTATCTATAAGAAGACAAAATCCTGGAGATAATCATACTCCAGTACCTTTTTTCTCTACAGTGCACAACGACTACTGCACCATGCTAATCATTAATTCGCGGACGTTTGGAAGCATCCCATAACGAACTTGTTGAGAACTGCCAACGCGATATTCTATGGAAATATCTGGATTCATTTATGCATTTATAATGTAGTACAAATACATAAATACGAATCTTCACATATAAAGAGCCTTTTTCTTGAAAATCTATAGTTTGACTTTAAATTATTAGGAACTTGTTAGACTTACACTTCAACTAGGTTCAAATTATTCATTTGTATCTACTATGAAATATGTTCCGTTTTTTTCTATTCGACCCTTTTATGGATCCTCAAAAAGTTATGCATGAATAATTGAGATTGGGTATGTTCATCTTTATTTCTTGAGTCATAAAGTGCTGAGTACGTAAGTATATTGCCATAGTTGTGAATGCTAAATGGTTAATTTTTGAGGTTTCATATAATTCAAGGAATATTAAAAATAGACTTTTCCTCCTCTCTATTAATGGGAAGTGCACAATTATCTGGTCTGTCTAAAATAGTTAAATCTAAATATGACAAGAACTATAGGGGAAAGTATAAAATGGAATATAAATATTGAAGTAAATATGAAAATATTAAAAGTTCCAAGTTCCATGAACTTGGGCATGTCCATTGCTCATTACACCTACAATATATGTAGTGCAAACATCATATGCCATAATTTCATGCTTTTACAACAATGTTTTTCGCGACATTGATAATAATAATTTATCTTATTTATTACGGAAAATCCTGTCAGTAAAATTATTGCTCTTCATAAGGGTCATGTCTAAATTGTAATGGTGAAAATAAAATTTGAACTAACTCTTGCTTAAAAGGGAAAGTTTTTCCCATCTGAATATACTTTTAACGAGATATGACTCTACTTTACAGAAAATTTTAGATCGCCTAGTATTTGTTGGGCGCTGTTTGATGAAGTTTGATGGAAGGCAAAACTAAAGTTTGTTAAAGACTATTTGATGTCATTGCCTATTTCATAAACATTTTTGCCAACATTTTCAATATTTGTCATGTTCATACGCGTAAATAACGGGAGGGAGCGCATGGGGGCTGCAGCTCCCCAAGTTGGTTAAAAGTTCGTTAAATTCGGGCTAATGTTCTGAAAAACCAATAGCAAATTCGCGCAGCTTTTCTGCCCTCTCTCCAGCTCTATTTCATATTACGAGCAGACGGTTTATAGCCCCATAAATTTGAAGTCCTCTTTTCCCCATGGTGATGAACTATAGAGCAATTTGTCTAACACAAATTTTAGTCATCTTCAGCTTTTACAGAACAGAGCACGCAAGCGTATAGATGGCTTCGAGATTAGAGTAATGGTTTTGCAAATATGTTCCGGTCTCAAATTTGATAAGATTTGACAGAGGAGTTACTATCTATAAAATAATAAAGGGTCTCTGTACCGACAGCCTAAAAGAAAGACTTGCTACTAGATTCCAAATATCTTAATATTCAGCAAGAAGTTGATTCCACCTATACACGCCAACATAAAACCTGGAACTCTTCCTCTGAAAACCAGTAATATATACCAATGTTGATTTAGTTCAATAAAAAACTTTGTTTACTTTTCTTTGTATTTTTAATTACTGGCTGAAAGGAATTGTGTATTAAAAACAATAGAATGAGGTTTAAAGACAAGACCATTCACACTTTATAAAACTTTCAC
This sequence comes from Cassiopea andromeda, assembly GCA_018155075.1. Taxonomy (NCBI): domain Eukaryota; kingdom Metazoa; phylum Cnidaria; class Scyphozoa; order Rhizostomeae; family Cassiopeidae; genus Cassiopea; species Cassiopea andromeda. The sequence continues at coordinate 5,714 of WIPJ01007605.1, read as the reverse complement.
AGAATATTTGCGTTTCCTCATTATTCTTTTTACCTATTGCAAAGCGTCACAAGAACTGCGACTTGAATCAAGCCCGTAGCCAGGCCTTTGTCTCAGAGGTGGCAAGATTATCCGAAAGGAATCATTTGATATTTGCAATATCAAAGTCAAGTTGATAATGTGTGTGCAGGAAAATTTTGAACTTTCTGGTATGTTTCAAAGAGCAAGGTCGAGATTAACAGATATATAAGGAGGTCTCTTCTTAGCTAGAAAGATAATGGAACAATAAACAATTACATAAAAATTTTCCATGGGTGGCAAAAAGTTAGCATCCTGTTGCGGAGGCTTGCAAGCAGCCCCATGGCTGCGTCCATACCTAGAGTCAAAAAATTCAATATTTTTTTGACAAGATTTTAGATTTTAAAGATGTCTATTTGGTAGCATGATGAAAAAGCTAGATTGATATGGCCTTCGTCTGAACAAGCTTCCCCCGTTTGAAGTTGAAAAACTATATAATCGGATACTTTGGACATACACTGGTAACGGTAATTGAGATTGGGTAAAATTCCTGGCGCTATCCTTGTAACATTTTTATCTAAAATTTCTGACATTTTAGTTAAAGCTTAGTAAAATTCTAGCTTTACTTTTGAGTGATGCACGATTGCGATAATTTCGCGATCAATTTTTACGCAAATGCATGTTGAAGATGTTTATTGAATAAAGTTCACATAGCTTTGATATATGTTTTATTTTAAAGCAGCAATATTGCGGATATTGCCCAATAAAGTGATCAATAATGTAGACAATTTCCCATATGGGGAGCTTGCTAGCAGCCAATCAATATTTTAGCCCTATGATGCTATTGTACTGGCAATCAATCATAATTATCATAATCATATCATGATTAGAACCATTGGAACGGAAACCACTGCAAAGAAAGAAAATTACAATCTGAAATTCTAAGTTATGATGTCATTTACAAGACTTTAGAATTAATGCCAGCCATACAATGGCTTCTTATATTATTTTTGATATTTTAAATTCATAAACATGCAAGATAAATACAATTTTGCATTCAAAGAGCGAATGCACTACCAGAATCTGAGCACTCCTGCCCCCCGTAGGGTATTTTCATCCCGGTGTTGTATATTATAGACAATCACTTAATTTATACCAGAACATATCCAATGGTAGTGAAGCATCGTTATAAAGTTTGCATTTGTGAACAAATAATGTATCTTTTAGCTACGCATTCGAGTGATGTTCAAGTGCCTATGCTATCCCGCTCTAGTGCCTTTGAAGATCAGTGAGGTTTTGCCATGCCTATTACTTTTGCAGCCACAGCTCCACTCTCAAATTTTGTGTAGCTTCTCGCTTCATGAAAGTCTGCCTTACAATAAGACTCTAAGGAACATTTTTTTTCAACAAATAGGAAGCGTATGCGGTCGTGTCTTGGACATTTCATCTGAAAGGGTGAGCTATTTTTGGTTCTTTTAGTTCTAAACTATGAATAATATTGACGATCTAATGCATGGAAATCTCATGTACTCACACGGTTCATACTGTCAGGAAAAATCAGGAAAAAAGCGTAGTGTTAAGGGAAGTCAGGAAAAGTCAGTAAAAGTCATGAAAAATCAGGAAATTTTGCTAAAACTTGAAGAAAGTCAGGAAAAAGTCAGGAAATATTATCATTTAAACTTATTCTGTGATGCCTAATTGTGGAGATATATCGATGTTAAACGTTCATTGGTTAAGCTTAAAACACAAACATGTAGTCTGAAATGCAAATATACAATCTTTATTTCCAAGTTGTCATTTTATAAAGTGAGAGTGAAATTCTACCATGCAGAATATGAATCCGGACTGCAAATGCCAGCTTACATGGATTGCTACAAGGTTTACATTTTAATTTTATCGTATATTGCAAAAGGGACTTTTCCGGAATTCTAGGGAGCATATCTTTAACAATTTCTTCTGGGGGCCAGCCCCCATACCCCCATTTTCTCTCTTCCCCTATTTCATAGCACAGTGCCTGAGGTCAGGGTCCACAATTGCTATGTGCTCCCTTTATAGACTTTCTTGCTACTTGCCTGCTTTCCTATCAGGTAAAAGTAGGGATTCCTCCATTTCCAAGAAGTTAGCACCTTCTATTTAAGTTCCCTTTGAGTGCAGACAGATGTCACTAAAATGTGTACACGTGTTTTTCGTAAAAAAGTGGTTTATGAGAAAGTAGTACCCAGTTGCTCACAAAGTTACTAAAGTTCAGTACCGGATTTTTGAAGCCTAAGAACGTTTTTAAGAGTGCATTTTATGAGTTCGTTGAAATTGCTCTTTATTATCAGATTGAAAATTTGACGGTTTTCCTTTTGAGAATATTGTACCACCGTTCATATTCCGTTACAGAGTATCACTTAAGTTTATGGATGTATGAGGCAGGTGCTAGACATTGTCAGATTGTAAGTTGAGGGTATGACTGTGCGTGCAACTCATCATTAGTGTAATACAAACTGACAACGGTTCATAAATCCTTTGTATCAGTTGTAGTCATTGAAGTTATTTGGCATATTAATGATTGCAAGGAGTTTCTGGATTGTCAAGGTTTTCACATTTGCTTTCTTGATGGAGAAAAGAGTTGACTGGAGAGGCACCTTTTTCCCCAAAATGGCAAAATTTGTTCAATTACTTACTTTAAATAATGGATCAGTGACATCATTTATAATGCTAGATGGTCAGGAAAAATATTTTATATTCCTGTTACAAAGGCAAGAAAAATAACTTCATCTTCAAGAAAAAAGTCAGGAAAAGTCTGGAAAAAATATTAGGCAGAATGCGTATGAACCCTGACTCATTCTACAGGCGTAAGCTATATCAAGGCATAAATGTGTGCAAATGTAAATGTCAATGTAAAAGCTGAAAAGTTCTAAGGACATGGGTTTGAGCATTATGTTGGCAATTCTACCGTCTGAAAATAACATTTTCAAAGCCTTATCTTTGTAAATAATTCTGAGATAATCTCTTGAGCATCAACTGTTGGCAGTTAAAGATGACATTTTATGAGCATTCTCTCATCCTCTTAATCTTTAATTTCTATAGTGTTTGAAATTTCCTTGTAACCGTAGTTTGGGCTCAACATGAATCCAATTGAAAAGATTACTATGATGTTGGTGTTGTGTGCCTCCTGTGGTGAGTTGTTTTAGTTGCTTGAGCAAATTCATAGATGAGAGCAATTTCATATTACTGTTCATTCACATTATGGAAACTTTGGAATATTAGCCTACACGAATATCAGCCCTTTCATGACTTACTGTTTACTACACAACTACCCTTGCAAGATGCACAACTATGAATTTTCAACGGCATGAGTCTAATCCATGAAATGGGTGCTCGTACGCGTTTTAAAGGAGATGTGGTCTTGAAATACTGTTGTTAAGAAAGACAGTATCCTCTAGGATGTAGAAGCTATCGCCCAACAAACAATTTCCTTCTATGCATTTGTTGTATGGAGATGTAAGTAGACCAGCACTTTAACTCATTGTTCGCGTTTGTTTATGTGGAGTAACATGAGTAGTTTATTGTCTCATTTGCTAGACTACTCTGTAGAGGGGAAACTTTGGCTATCTTCTTGCCCTTGGTACTCGAATGAGTGTTACATGCTTTTGTAATTCAATTTTGCAAACTCAGTATGAGACGCCATCCACAACAATGCAATTCCATGTTGTTCCAAATCTTTTGTGCACTTATCTCCAATTTAATTTTGCTTTTATATTGACTAATTGAATCTGTTCCAGCCTTGATGGAAACTGCATCAATAAATGTTAAATTTTCAAGTCCAGATATCCAGAATGGATCATCAATAAGCATGACAGCAACATTTGATCCTACAGTTGGAAACAGTAGTTTAAGCGATGTAGTTTGCCAATACACTCAACCTGGTGGGGGACCGCCAAATACCCGCCTGACGAAATATCACAATGGTGCTAATCAAATGATTCCTGCTGCTACTCTAACAGCGTCTGAGTCATCACGATTAACAGTTGTGTCGTCTGGTAACCCAATGGTGCTAACTATCGCACCAATCACATTCGATGATGAAAAGAGACAGTTCTTTTGTTCATTAGAGTATTATGTTGGCCTTTCTGCCTTTATTATAAGAAGCAAGCAGCATACCCTGGAAAATGTGTATAGTAAGTTCCTAATTCAACTTTTTCATTCCTATCATTGTTCTAATTCATTATGACTTCTGCTCTTCATTTCGGAGATCATGAGCACAACTGAGTTTCCAATTGAGTCTATGTAAAATCTGTATTGCTATACAGTTAATTAATTGCACTTGGGTTCTAATCTGCAATTTAATGGACAGAAGTGACGAGTCAAAATTCTAGAATTAATGTTAAAAGTAATGATGCATTGCTCAGCAACAAATCAATACTAAAATCAGGAGCCAAAAATTGTGGAACAAAATTAACCGTTTTACTTCCCCTTATGTACTTACATATTCCAATCCTGTCGATAGCAGACACCTTACTCCCTCTTTAGATACGTTGGGGCACAGTATGAAATTTCTATAATCAATTTTCAATTCACTTTTTGGTAGAATAGCATATATTTAATTGAGAATGCAATGTTTAAAACTTGAAAATGCTTAAACCATTCGCAATCCAGGAGCAGAATAGAAAGTTACAGAGAAGGTGAACTCCCTGTCGGCTTGCCTGCAGTTCCTGAATGTACATTTGCCCAGAGGCAAGACAAATTGAGATTGACATATTTCTGTATCTGAAAAGTATATATTACTGCCATATTAATGAAAAGCTGAGCTACATCACACCTTTTTCAATTTTAGAGAATTTTTTAATAATTTCTTGTAAGGCAGTTTGACTGAGACCATTTTCACTTTACTTTTGAACTTATGATTGAAAGATAAAGTAGCAAGAAAGAGAGTGTATTAGTAGATAAATAGCCGTGTCTTGGAAACTGCAGTTTGATTATATACCTTAATAGCACAGACATGATGAAAAACATTGCTGAAATTATTAATAAATTTTTCCTCATTCACATCTACAGAACGAAAAATTGGGACCCAACAAGATTTCAAAACATACTTTAAGTGCACAATGTTCGGCGTGACATAATTGATACTAATAGGACATGTGTTTACATAAGAACCGTCGGAATCGCTCCATTTGGAGCCGCTATCCGTGCTCTTTTGGTACCGCTGATGGAACGGTTCCATATGGCTCGCATATAAACAGGCAGAACCAAATGAAGCCGAGCCAAAAGAGAACGTAAAGGACGCTAAACTATTTTTTGCTTTGCAGCTGAGACTATTGAGAATTGGCTACTAGTCTAGAACATGAGTATCAACTTCTATTAAATCACTTCATTTATTAGAGTCAAATTCATATGTACATTCTATTTTACTTTAGTATGTATCATTGTAAGCAGCCAAGTATAAATATCCTTACAGCGAGCTTTGTAGTCGCATTGTTAAGATATGTTCATACAATGAGTTTCAAACAAAATTACGATGATGATGATGATAATGATGATAATGTTAACAATGACGATTATGAAGGTGATGATTTTGATATGAGTTTCAAGAAAACTATGATATTTTCATAATGATAATGATAAGTTTATAAAAGGCCGAAAGTTATTTCTTAGATAAATCCGATTTTCGTATGATAAACTTCATAATGACGAATATATTAATTATGTTTTTATTGCAAGAAAAATCA
>WIPJ01007603.1:1826-15786 GCA_018155075.1 Cassiopea andromeda | reverse complement strand
ATACTAAAATTTATATTCCTTATACTGTATTTTTTTTTTCTTACCAAGTCTGTCAAATGCAAGTTACCTAATTATAGCGAGATTTGTATTTGTATTCTTAAATATTATATCATCATCAGAAGTTTAAAAAAAAAATCTACCAGTGCACTAGATCCAATGATGAACTTCAAAGTAGCTAAAGTCAATGATTTTGGGTTGTTGTCTAGAATATTGAAGAAATTATTTATAAGAAGAAAGTCCTGGAGATAATCATACTCCAGTACCTTTTTCTCTGCAGTGCACAGCGACTACTGCACCATGCTAATCATTAATTCGCGGACGTTTGGAAGCATCCCATAAAGTAAGCCTACTTGTTGAGAACTGCCAACACGATATTCCATGGAAATATCTGGATTCAATTATGCATTTATAATGTAGTAAAAATACATACATACGAACCTTCACATATAAAGAGCCTTTTTCCTGAAATCTATAGTTTGACTTTAAATAATTAGGAACTTGTCAGACTGACACTTCAACTAGGTTCAAATTATTCATTTGTATCTAATATGAAATATGTTCCGTCTTTTTTCCATTCGCCCCTTTCATGGATCCTCAAAAAGTTATGCATGAATAACTGAGATTGGGTATGTTCATCCATATTTCTTGAGTCATAAAGCGATGAGTACTTAAGTATATTGCCATAGTTGTGAATGCTAAATGGTTAATTTTTGAGGTTTCATATAATTCAATGAATATTAAAAATAGACTTTTGCTCCTCTCTATTAATGGGAAGTGCACAATTATCTTGTGCAAAATTTACGTAAAAAGGATCTGTGTAAGCTCCCAGCCGCAAAGTCTCTAATGTTTGGAACAAACTCACTTTCATTTAAGGGAAGTCTGCTATGGAACACTCTCAGGGACAATATTAAAGGGGCCATAACCATTCCAAAATTTAAGAAAGAAATACGCCACTGGGATGGCAAAAATTGCACGTGCCAAATCTGCACTTAGGCAAGGAGGAGCGTTAATTTATCCAGTATTGTCATTAAAATTTTTGTAGGTAAGTTTTAAATTTTAGGTTAGCAGTTGGTTTCAATTAGGATTAGTATTTTTTGTAAATTACTTTATTACTATGTATTAACCAACTTTAAATATATGTGAAATGAAAAATGAAAAAAAATGGTCTGTCTAAAATAGTTAGGTCAAAATATGACAAGAACTATAGGGGAAAATATAAATTGGAATATAAATATTGAAGTAAATATGAAAATATTAAAAGTTTCATGAACTTGTGCATGTCCATTGCTCATTACACCTAAAATATATGTAGTGCAAACATCATATGCCAAAATTTCATGCTTTTACAACAATGTTTTTCACGAAATTGATAATAATAATTTATTTTATTTATTAAGGAAAATCCTATCAGTAAACATTATTGCTCTCCATAAGGGTCATGTCTAAATTGTAATGGTGAAAATAAAATTTGAACTAACTCTAGCTTAAAAGGGAATATTTTTCCCATCAGAATATATTTTCAACGAGATATTACGCTACTTTACAGACAATTTTAGATCGCCTAGCATTTGTTTGGCGCTGTTTGATGAAGTTTGATGAAAGGCAAAACTAAAGTTTGTTAAAGACTATTTGATTTCATTGCCTATTTCATAAACATTTTGCCAACATTTGCAATATTTGTCATGCTCTTACGCGTAAGTAGCGGGAGGGAGCGCATGGGGGCTGCAGCTCCCCAAGTTGGGTAAAAGTTCGTTAATTCGGGCTAATGTTCTAAAAAACCAATAGCAAATTCGCGCAGCTTTTCTGCCCGCTCTCCAGCTCTATTTGATATTACGAGTAGACGGTTTATAGCCCCATAAATTTGAAGTCCTCTTTCACCCATGGTGATGAACTATAGAGCAATTTGTCTAACACAAATTTTGTTCATCTTCAGCTTTTACAGAACAGAGCACGCAAGCGTATAGAAGGCTTCGAGATTAGAGTAAAGGTGTTCCAAATGTGCTCCGGTCTCAAATTTGATAAAATTTGACAGAGGAGTACTATCTACAAAATAATAAAGGGTCTCTGTACCGACAGCCTAAAAGAAAGACTTGCTACTAGATCCCAAATATCTTACTATTCAGCAAGAAGTTGATTCCATCTATACACCCCAAAATATAAAACCTAGAATTCTTCCTCTGAAAACCAGTAATATCTACCAATGTTGATTTTGTTCAATTAAAAACCTTTGTATATTTTTCTTTATATTTTTAATTACTGGCTGAAAGGAATTGTGTATTAAAAACAATAGAATGAGGTGAAAAAACAAGACCATTCACACTTTATGAAACTTTCACAGAATATTTACGTTTCCTCATTGTTATTTTTACCCATTGCAAAGCGTCACAAGAACTGCAACTTGAATCAAGCACGTAGCCAGGCCTTTGTCTCAGAGGTTGCAAGATTATCCGAGAGGAATCAATTGATATTTGCAATATCAAAGTCAAGTTGATAATGTGTGTGCAGGGAAATTTTGAACTTTCTGGTATGTCTCAAAGAGCAAGGTCGAGATTAAAAGATATATAATGAGGTCTCTTCTTAGCTAGAAAGATAATGCAACAATAACCAATTAAACAAAAATTTTCAATGGGTAGCAAAAAGTTAGCATCCATGGCTGCGTCCATACCTAGAGTTAAAAAATTCAATATTTTTTTTGACAAGAGTATAGATTTTAAAGATGTCTATTTAGTAGCATGATGAAAAAGCTAGAGTGCTATGGCCTTCGTCTGAAGAAGCTGCCCCCGTCTGAAGTTGAAAAACTATATTATCGGATACTTTGGACATACACTGGTAACGGTAATTGAGATTGGGTAAAATTCCTGGCGCTATCCTTGTAACATTTTATCTAAAATGTCTGAAATTTTAGTGAAAGGTTAGTAAAATTCTAGCTTTACTTTTGAGTGCAGCACGATTGCGATAATTTCGCGATCAATTTTTACGCAAATGCATGTTGAAGATGTTTATTGAATAAAGTTCACATAGCTTTGATATATGTTTTATTTTAAAGCAGCAATATTGCGGATATTGCCCAATAAAGTGATCAATAATGTAGACAATTTCCCATATGGGGAGCTTGCCAGCAGCCAATTAATATTTTAGCCCTATGATGCTATTGTACTGGCAATCAATCATAATTATCATAATCATATCATGATTAGAATCATTAGGACGGAAGCCACTGCAACGCAAGAAAATTACAATCTTAAATTCTAAGTTATGATGTCATTTACAAGACTTTAGAACTAACGCCAGCCATACAATGGCTTCTTATATTATTTTTGATATTTTAAATTCATAAATATGCAAGATAAATGCAATTTTGCATTCAAAGAGCGAATGCACCACCAGAATCTGAGCACTCCTGCCCCCGGTAGGGTATTTTCATCCCGGTGTTGTAGATTATAGACAATCACTTAATTTATACCAGAATATATCCAATTGTAGTGACGCATCGTTATAAAGTTTGCATTTGTGAACAAATAAGATATCTTTTAGCTACACATTCGAGTGATGTTCAAGTGCCTATGCTATCCCGCTCAAGTGCCTTTGAAAATCAGTGATTTTGCCGTGCCTGTTACTTTTTGCAGCCACAGCTCCACTCTCAAATTTTGTGTAGCTTCTCGTTTCATGAAAGTCTGCCTTACAATAGGACTCTAAGGAACATTTTTTTTCAACAAATAGGAAGCGTATATAGTCGTGTCTTGGACATTTCATCTGAAAGGGTGAGCTTTTTTTGGTTCTTTTAGTTCTAAACTATGAATAATATTGACGATCTAATGCATGGACATCTCATGTACTCATTCTACAGACGTAAGTTATATCAAGACATAATGTGTTCAACTGTATGTGTCCAGGTAAAAGGTGAAAAGGTTCTAAGGACATGGGATATGGGACTTTTTGAGCATTATGTTGGTAATTCTACTGTCTGAAAATAACATTTCAAAGCCTTATCTTTGTAAATAATTCTGAAATAATCTCTTGAGCATCAACTGTTGGCAGTTAAAGATGAGATTTTATGAGCATTCTCTCATCCTCTTTATCTTTAATTTATGTAGTGTTTGAAGTTCCTTGTAATCGTAGTTTGGGCTCAACATGAATCCAATTGAAAAGATTACTATGATGTTGGTGCTGTGTGCCTCTTGTGGTAAGTTGTCTTAGTTGCTTGAGCAAATTCATAGATGAGAGAAATTTCATATTAATGTTCATGCACATTATGGACACTCTGGAATATCAGCATACACGAATATCAGCCCTTTCATGACTTACTGTTTATTACACAACTACCCTTGCAAGATGCACAACTATTAATTTTCAAGGGCATGAGTCTAATCCATGAAATGGGTGCTCGTACGCGTTTTAAAGGAGATGTGGTCTTGGAATACTGTTGTTAAGAAAGACAGTATCCTCTAGGATGTAGAAGCTATCGCCCAACAAACAATTTCCTTCTATACATTTGTTGTATGGAGATGTAAGTAGACCAGCACTTTAACTCATTGTTCGCGTTTGTTTATGTGGAGTAACATGAGTAGTTTATTGTCTCATTTGCTAGACTACTCTGTAGAGGAGAAACTCTGGCTATTTTCTTGCCCTTGGTACTCGAATGAGTGTTACATGCTTTTGTAATTCAATTTTGGAAACTCAGTATGAGACGCCATCCACAACAATGCAATTCCATGTTGTTCCAAATCTTTTGTGCACTTATCTCCAATTTAATTTTGCTTTTATATTGACTAATTGAATCTGTTCCAGCCTTGATGGAAACTGCATCAATAAATGTTAAATTTTCAAGTCCAGATATCCAGAATGGATCATCAATAAGCATGACAGCAACATTTGATCCTACAGTTGGAAACAGTAGTTTAAGTGATGTAGTTTGCCAATACACTCAGCCTGGTGGGGGAACGCCAAATACCCGCCTGACGAAATATCACAATGGTGCTAATCAAATGATTCCTGCTGCTACTCTAACAGCGTCTGAGTCAGCACGATTAACAATTGTGTCGTCTGGTAACCCAATGGTGCTAACTATTGCACCAATCACATTCGAAGATGAAAAGAGACAGTTCTTTTGTACATTAGAGCATTATATTGGCCTTTCTGTCGTTATTATAAGAAGCAAGCATCATACCCTGGAAAATGTGTATAGTAAGTTCCTAATTCAACTTTTTCATTCCTATCATTGTTCTACTTCATTATGACTTCTGCTCTTCATTTCGGATATCATGAGCACAATTGAGTTTCCAATTGGGTCCATGTAAAATTGATATTACTATACAGTAAATTTATTGCACTTGGGTTCGAATCTGCTTTTCAATTGACTGAAGTGATGCTTCAACTTTCTAGTATTAGTTTTAAAAGTAATGAAACATTGTTCAACAACAAATAATTAGTAAAATCAGTGGCCAAAATCTGTGGAATAAAATTTACCGTTTTACTTTCCTCTATGTCCACTTCTTGGTAGCATATAATATACTTAATGGAGAATGCAATGGTTGAAAATTGGAAATAGATAAGTTATTCGCAATCTAGGCGCAGAATAGAAAGTTACAGAGAGGGGGAACTCGCTGTCGGCTTGCAGACAGTTCCTGAATATTACCTCCACAATGTATAGTGTGCCCAGATTCAGGAAATATTGAGATTAACATAATTCTGCATCTGCAAGTATATATTACTGCCAATTTAATGAACAGCTCAGCTAAATCACACTCTTTTAATTTTAGAGAATTTTTGTTATAGATTTTTATGAGGTAGTTTGACTTGGACAGACTTCAATTTCCATTTCAACTTTTGATTGAAGGATAAAGTAGCGAAAAAGAGAGTGTAAGGCATGACAAAAATGTTTTAGAGATTATTGATAATTTTTTTCTGATTCACATCTACAGAACGTAAATTAAGGGATAACCAGATTTCAAGATATACTTTAAGTGCACAACTTTCGGCGTGACATAGTTTTGGACAAAAGTTTTACCGAATGTTTTTACCAAATTGTACATAGTCCAAAAAGTTGTCATACCATAAGCTTTTGCATGATATGTGTATGCGTAATAAAAATTTACAGTGAATCATAAAGCCTCATTTTTAGATATGCAATGGTTTTTTACGATATGCTTTTCTTCCAACCAAATAATAGTGCTATCAATGCCTTTGAGAACTGACTCATGATAATTTCATTTATCGTAGAATAGGTTTTAAAAATCTGTTTCTCTGTTGCTAATATTTTATATATAACACTCGAACCTATTTCCAGACCATCTGAGCTTACTGAATTTGATATGTTTCTTCCACCACTTTCCCATATAACTCTCTCTCCTATTTCAAAAGGCAACAATAGTCCTTCATACCTCACAATGCCACCAACTGTTTGTTGCATAGCCTTGATATGGCATGTTGATTTCCAAGCATGTTGGCTCATTGCTCAAAGGTTCTGCACCAGATTACGGTAGTATGAGATTCATAAAAATTTCTGAAGTGTTAGCAACAACCACAACATTCATGAATGTATATCTCATCGTGGTTTTGGTTTCATTATTAAAAAGACGGGTCAAAAAGTTATTCGAAAGTGGATTTGCCCGATGCCACCAGAACTTATTTGAAAAATTCCTTTGAAAAAATTTTTTTCGAACTTTCGCCTTGCGTAAATGATTGTACTTAGTGCAACCTTGAGAATTGAGACCAGACTAGAGCCTGGTATCCATATAATCCTTGAGGTTCGCTCACGGTCTATGCTAGAACTGCAAGACTGTCATTGACTAATAGCGACTATGACTCGTTTTCACGGGAACCAAATGAAACCAATCCAAAACTGATACTAATAGGCCTTGTTTTTACACAAGAACCGCCGGAATCGTTCTATTTGGAGCCGCTATCCGTGCTCTTTTGACTCTGCTGATTGAACGGTTCCGTTTGGCTCCCATATAAATGGGCAGAACCAAAGTGAAACCGAGCCAAAAGAGAACGGATAGGAAGCTAAACTATTTTTTGCTTTGCAGCTGAGACTATTGAGAAGTATGTTTTGAGTTCTATCTCAGCGACCCGTAGCAATTGGAGGCCAGTTCCCACTTAGATGGATGCTACGATTCAACCGAGGAAACCAAATTGGCCGAGTGGATAGGCAGTTTCCATTTAAACGAGTAATACATTCGGCTACCCTACACCAACTGACATGTGAATTTCTGTGTCGCATGAGGATTGCTATGCCGGTATCGAGAATAACTCTTTCAAGGAGACAAAAGATAATTCTGCCTAGAAATAGTTAGGTTTTGGTGAGGAAATTGTGCAGAGGAAGGGAGAGAACTGACAATTTTTAAGTTCTAACCCACGCTAGTATCCACGGTTGTGAATGACTGGCTCTGGAAGTGTGATTGTCTACTAGAAATTAGATTTTACAAGCCCAGAATCACAGAATCATGCGAAAAGAGAGCTTATTTCACCTGGGGAACGCTTGAACATTAGTTTCAATACACTTTCACACTCTGCAATATCTTGTAGCAGGGGAAGATGCATGTAATTGTGTGCCAAACTAATATCTTCTAAACCGTTGTTCTTCACTTGGTTGTCCTTAAAGGCCCTGCTTGAAGGATGCAAAAACATCGTTAGCTCCATACATCTTCCACGAAAGCCTCCTCGAATGCTGTGCAACGCGATTTCTTACAACATCCTCGCTTCTAGTCGCCATTTCCAACGTCTTCCCATTCGATTTGAAACAGTCGATGCTGTTGAAATGTAAATATTACATGCTTTCAATTTTGACGATGGTGATAGTGATCATCTCAAGAATAGAGACTACATTGTCATTTAGTCTTGCAAGGGTCTTTCTTATCTGCTGTTATTTCACAGTCCTTGCTGAAACTAAACTTAATCTAGTCTGCTGTTCAGTCTAATGTACCAAAAAGTGTTTTTAACTATACAATTTGAGAGATCAATAATACCCTCCAAACTAGAAAGTTTCCGTCCAAATGGGACTTGCTACCTTATCTGATTGCAATTTTTGCCTGAAACCGGAATCTCTTCTCCACGTTGTAGCTGGTTGTAACAATTACCTTAACGACGGTCTATAGACTAGGCGCCATAATTCCCTCCTTCACTTAATTGCATCACCTTTACAAGGAGTAAAAGTTATAGCATTTTGTGCAGATCTTTCAGGATTTATAAGTCCATCAGTTATTACTGGTAATAACTTACGACCAGATCTTCTCTTAAGCTCTAAAAGAAATTGCTTGTATATTCTTGAACCCACTTTTTGTTTCGAGTCAAATCTATCTATTAACGCAACTCGAACAGCTAACAAATTCCAGGATTTGACCGTAAATCTAAGACAACAGTGCAATGACGTTAAACTAATAAGCCTCTCCATCAGCACTTTCGGAATTACTTCATCCCTCTCAACTGTTTTTATCGACATGTTCAAAGAGATCTAGGTTAAAAAAATATTCATCAAGAATACATATTGAAAAAGATATCTGCTATTACAATCAGATCTACTTTTTTCATCTTCTGCAGAGAAGGAAATGATTGGAATACTCCAGAGCTGTTGACATATAAATAGATTTTTTTCTTATTCTAACTTTATTTGGAACACCAGTAGCCAGTTATAAATTACTTATGTTTAGCGAGGTTTGTGATTGCATTGTAGAATTTCAATATACTTAAATGAAGTTTGAAAAAATATTAATATTAAGCTTGCATAAAATTAGTGGACAAGAAAGGAGACAAAGATGACCCAGCGAATTTCAAACCTATTATCCTTGAGTCGAATCCACTGAAGATATTTACTTCGTGCTTACATGATTTTATCGTATCTTTCCTCTCATGCAATCATCTGATCGAACAAAAGATAGAAAAAGTTTCACTCATAGAGTCTCAGGTGTTTTGGAACACACATCAATGATGGCCTATCTAATCAATAACGCTTGAGTAAAGCAGCGCTCTGCTATCATTACTTTATTAGATCTAACAAATGCATTCGGAGAAGTCCATCACAATTTGATTAAAAGTGTCCTTGCTTATCATCATTTCCTTGAAGCGATTCAGTCCCTAGTTACTAGTTTCTACACAGACTTCCATTCTTATATCATATCTGACGGCTTCTCTACTCAAGCTATTTCTTTCAAACGTGGAGTGCTTCAAGGGGATTGCCTAAGCCTCTTATTATTCAACATGTGCTTTAATACATTTGTAAAACTTTTTAAACAAGAAAAATACAGTCAATTAGACTTTTTTCGTCATGATGAAACCGATCGTTTGTTCCATCCGGTTCACTGGTCCCAATTTGCTAACAATACTGTTGTCATTACTATCAATGATAGCAAAATTCAGTTGTTGCTAAACTGTTCCTCACGCTGGTGTCAATGGGCCTGTATGTTAATTCGAATGGAAAAATGCATCACTTTCGGAATTACACCGTTCTATAATTCCTCGCTTCAATTCCAGCCAAAGCTTTCCATCAACTCTAAAATCGAGCCGTCTTTGAGTCCTTCAAATAGCTTGGACGCTTCTTCAACTTTGATATGGATAAAAAGGATCACATGGAAATTCTTAAGTCTTCCCGTCCAACTATGATAAAAGCAGTGGACTCTTTTTATATTCATCCAGCAAATAAGCTACTCCTGCACCATCGCTCAGTCCTTTCCAAAATCTCTTGGCATGTTACAGTTACAGATTTGGGTAAGACATGGATTTCAGAAAACTTGGACAACATCGTCTCTAAATATGTCCGTCAATGGATTGAGCGTCCTATCCAAGACTATATATATAAAAATACAAAGCAAGTTCTGAAATCGATTCGTACTGAACTTACAGACAGACTCCAAACCGGAATGCTATCAAAAGTGTTCATTATTTCATTTCTTGTTGCCAATACCTTAAAATATATCAATTCACTCTGGTCTCGGGATCAAAGTAAGCTACCTGCCAATATCTTCAATTTGACAATCAAATACCTTAACAATACACTCGCCACTAAAAAGAACCTTTAATTATAGGGCCTCTCAAACACTTCTTACTGCTCCTTTATCCGTCAGCCTGAGTCACTACTCCACATTGTAGCTGCTTGTAAAACATATCTTGACCAGGGCCGCTTTACTTGGAGACATAATTCCGCTATACAATTTCTAGCTAAAGCTGTCCAATCTGTAAATTCATCAAAATTGCACGTTGATCTTCCTGGTTACCTGTCTCCCTGTATTATTACGGTTGATAGCCATCGGCCTGGCATGCTTCCTTCCATAGCTGATAACTTGTATATCATTGAATTAACCGTAGGCTTTGAGACAAATCTAGCAAAGAGTTCTTGTCGTAGAGAGCTCAAAGATCGTTCCCTCGTAACTGATCTCAGCAATAACCATCACTCTATATAATTCATCAATCTTTCCATAAGCTGTTTTGGCATATTTGGTCAGTCGTCAGAATCCTTCCTCACAATGTGCACTAAACTAGACATTGATAAAATCTCAATTTCAATATTCCCAAGCCATCTACTATTGCTATTCGCACGATCTTTTACATATTTTGCATGAAGAACAAACCATGGTGCAATCCCAGTGCTTTTCAGTTACTAAACACGCTAGTTGATATTATTAGTATTTCTGTAATGAACTTCATTTTTATTATATATTATATTATATTGTATTATATTATTTTATATTATGTTATATTATATTATATTACATTATAGTATATTATGAATTTCTTAGCTGAATCCGACTTTCGTTTCATGAAGTAATGGCGAAAAAATTAAGCTTATTTTTGTTGCTAGAAATTGCCGATAGGCAGTCATCACTTCTAAATTCAATTCAGCTTAATTACATGCATAGAACGTTTCCCTTAAGGAAAGACCGAACTGGGCCTGGTTAGTTATCGGTGAAGTTATATTGCAAAGAAAGTGATTATTGCTATGTTGTTCATAATTGTTATCATTATAATATAATTTTGTCGATTTTCTACATATTCTTTCACATTTCTAGCTTCAATATCTCTAAATGAAAAGGAATCGATGAAAACATCAACATTAATTACGGCAGGCATTACAGTAAACCTAACATGCATTGCAAAAGGAAGACCAGCACCAACTATTACATGGCAATATAATTCAACAATAAATGCTACAGTTTCCAATACATTACTAGGATCACCAGTCATAACTGTTGCAAGTGTGCTTACCATCCAGAGTCCCTCTCAAGCAATGGAGAATCAGAAAATTATATGCTTTATTATTCATCCATTCACAGTAGCGATGAATAGAACGACATCCATCCGTATCAACCGTGAGTTGCTTTGCCATTAAAATTTTCATTTGCTTGGAAAACTCTAATTTGAGTAGTAAATAATGGTTTATCAAATATATGATCAACAATAATCTCAAGTGTGGTCCCTAAAGGAAGTTTTCATGGCGTTGCTTATATTAATTGACATGCAAAAGATTAGATACTTCACTGTTTTTGCTATTTTGAAGTGTACCAGCAAGGAGACATCCCATGGTTTATATTTATTCAAAGTCCTTATTATCTAGACATATCACCTGCTCATATATCTTTAGCGTAAGCTAAAACATATTATTTCTTTAATGAATTATGTATTAACTTTATTGGTTCTGAAAAGAATTATACATATAACAATTTGTCTAGTTCTGCTACCTACTTTTAATTCATAGTGCCTATCAATCACTATAGAAAATTCATCTTCATTTGATAATTAAATTATTTCATTAAATTCATTAAGGAATTTTGTGTTATTGACAGTATTGCATCATGCGTGCCATCTTCTACTTTGTGTAGTAAATTGGTACCGTGGATAGAAACGCTCACTTACCTTTAATGACAACCTTCAATGAAAACCATGTTTTAAATAACTTGGATGAAAACCATACCTTGGATGAAGACCATATTTTAGAATTTCAGGTTTTGTTACGAAGTTATTGAATGAACATGGACGTAATTGCAAGGGGTCAATACGTTATTGACAACACCAGTTCTCATAGTCACAATAGGTTTAGCACATTTTTCTGATATCCTCTAGAAAGGGAATATGCATTGTAAATAATCTGTTGGACGAATTCCTGCTTGCCCTGCTGTAATGCTACGTAGCTTAATTATTTTACTCATGCTCGCTTGTCATCATACCAACTACTGAATTGTCATATTACTGAATAATCACATGGTATGATGCCGTCGTCAGTCTTTGGATCGTTTTGGAAAGGGTGCTTGGTGAAAGTGATTCCGTGGGAAATCGATAAAAAGCCTTTGTTTATCTTAAGTTTTCTCTTATAACGGATAAAACAGTTCCTCAAGATGTGCTACTCTCAATATGCTCATTTCTATGAATTTAGAAACTTCTCAGCTTTGAAAGCTTGCATAGAAGGCTTGCTCTTGGAATAAGTAGTATTATGATAACAGAATCGTTAATAGAGTCTTCTAGAGAAGTTTCATTCCTATGCAAGTTGCGTGTGTTGGTGTTGTTGGCATGTTCATAATTTATTTCAAGTATTGTATTATTGCCTACTTGAATATATTTCATTAGATGCACCTGCTCAAGTTCAGTTGACAGCATCACCTCCATTTCCTATCAACGGATTATCAGTTACTTTAACTTGTACAACAAGGGCAAAACCATCTCCTAAATTTAGATTTATATTGGTAAATGGAACATCCTCAGTAATCGTTCAAAATGGGAGTTCCTCCAACTTCACAACGTTGTCACTGGATTACAAGGAATACAACAATTACAAAGCAACCTATCAATGCATTGCTTATAACAGAGTTGGTGAAAGTCCTGCTCAGACACTGGTTCTTGACATTCAAGGTAATTCGTATATTCAATTTATTCAAGCTCATTAGACATTCATTAAGTTAACTTGATCTGCCCATTTAACAGCACGATACGCAGTCAAACATATAGAATAGATAAGTAAGATAGGTATTGAAATTGTTTATTTCATTATATAAAATATTTCATTTTGAACCCATCTCATAAATATGATAAGGTTGAAGAAATATTATAATGTTCATATGTTATTTGAACCATTATGAACAACCTCACGGAAGGAGGGATGTAGTAAGGGTTGATCCTATTATAGCATTAGAAAATCATATCTAGAATAGGAATTTTTTGGAAATCTATTTTGTTTCAATCACTGATCCTACTGTTCCAGTTTTACGATCTGGCGTAACAAGGTTCCGGTCAGCTCAGCGCAATATGATTAGCTACTACGATATAAACACGACAGAGCGGAAATGATGCACACATGCGTATTACAATTTTTCATAGAACAAAATGGCGCGAGGCGCGAGGAACATCGAAGAAGCGGCGAATTTACATTCACTGGCACAAACAGGAAAATATCGTTACCCTGTCATATTACTAAATCAAATTTTTTCGACAATTCACGGCGAAACAGTTCTAGCCCTTCGAAATCAATGAAAATTGGTGTTGTTGTCTGTCCGATTATTTCATCTTCGTCATCATCATCGAGCAACAAGTCTTGCGATGCTTCTTCTTCATTTCGATTTGCATCTTTATCGTCGTCAGTCAACAGACCTCATTAAACGCTTCTGTAAGCTCTTCTATACGATTTGAAAGGAAGCTATGGCACTTCTTGCACTTAGTTTCGCCGATACAAATGTCGTGGTAGCTGTGTCCACAGCGCAGCACTTTCCATGGAATACCACTAGGCCTACCTGTTTTGTCGCCATCATGGGCTCGAGCAAGGCACCGGTCATCGTCACACACAACCATTGGATCTGGTGGACATCGTGTGGAGTATCCAATCGGTAAATTTCTTGTGTCCACTGTCGTATGCAAGGTAGGTAAATTGTAGCTCTACAAGAAATAAATGAAAATCTAGACGTCCTTTGCCTCTCAGATTGATCTTTTGTGTTCCTGCAGGGAAATCTATTAGGCCTACCTTTTAAATAGGATCAGAGTTTTA
>WIPJ01007583.1:154999-174859 GCA_018155075.1 Cassiopea andromeda | reverse complement strand
AATTTTCATCAACTTGTTAGTATGGATTTATTTTTAATTTCAAAATAGAACATAGTATGAGGATGAAACTTGGCACAAATAATCACCAGAAGTAGGGCTTCAAAATGATCCTTTATTTTTGCAATGTGCTAAATATTAGCTGTGCAATACCAAAATACATGACAAAAATTTTTGTATCCAAATTCAACATTGAAAAATTTAATTTTTAGAAGTCTGATTGGGTTCATCTTGGATCAAATTGTTCATCTATGCCTAAGTAATATATCCTGCAAATTTCATTGTGATAGCTACTTGCAGTAAAGAATGAAAAATACTTTTGCGTGCGCAATTTTTTGACATTTTTTGGGTGTTTTTGGTTGCTATGGCAACAAAATTGATACAATAATTATTTTTTTCTCAGAAAATTGTTTCCTTTATGCCTATGCACATTAGCAACCATCATACACCATTATAACTAAAGTAGTTCTGAAACTGGGGGGATGCTACCTTAACCAAATAGCTTTTAATACATCAAAAAGGCATAGCTAACCATATTTTGATATCGAGCAAAAGATGCTTGTTCAATTTATTCCTATCAAAATGGACATATGGAAGATATTGCTAAAATATAACCGTCTTCCGTAAGTCTTGTAAGACGGTCTGTATCCGCCCCTGCCTCAGGACATGTGCGGCATTGGTGGGGATATGTTGCCCTTTTTGCTGCCTGTCGTGACCGCACTACGTGGGGGATTGACGCATTTTGGCACTTCCATTAAGCAATGCAAGGCTTTAGGTTTTGTAGTTTGAATTCCAAGATGGCGACGACTGATGTTGCAGTGATTTCTAAGTAATCCAGTCTTATATGGGGTCAACATTTCCCCAGGGGGTAGGGAATTTTTACCTGTCAGCAGCAATATATAGTGGGGGTGTTTATCTGGCTTTACTCTAATTTCAAAAGTTATCACCACCTGCGTCCCGAGTCGAGGGGGGGATGCATTGTGACTGGTGAATAGCATCTTGCTCTAATTTATCTATGGCACATTCTATCTTAGAGTCGTATACATGAATTATCGTATCATTAGCGTAGTTGCATATAGGAGAAACAAAAAATTTTTAAAATCAGAGGTCCTAAGATAGATCCCTGGGGCTAATTTAACTGGCGAATCAGCACGCTTGTTTGCAACCATCTGCAGTTTAAGTGCTATTGCTTTTGTTGCTGCGTAATTTGTGGCAGATTTTTACAGAGGAAGAACAAGTGATGATCTGGCAATGTGGGACTGCTGCTTGCCATGTCTAGTATATTGTACGTATAATTGCAGTACGTATTAGCATTGTCTTGCAATACTAAATAGTTCCAGTGAGACAACAAATAGAACTCAGAATTTGAATTTTCAGTGCTGGATGATGGCTTTTTGCAATGTGGATAGTATAGTATAGTATAGTATAGTATAGTATAGTGGATACCATGGTTGTCAGATGTCAAAAGTCAGAATACTTTTAAGACTCAATAAAGCCCCCTCCCTCGAATGAGCCCAATCCATAAGATCGTTTCTGACAAAATAAAGTAGGGGGCAAGTTCAAAGATTTTCCGTTAAAATTTAAAACCTTTATCTTTAATAACAGCAAAAGTCCAAAAATGTTCTCACAAAAAATTAAAATTTCCGAAAATCCGATGATTTCAAATAGAGGGGGCCATAGCTCCCGGCCACAGTGCCCTGGTAAGGGGTATGAAATAGTTTTTAGATCTTTTAGGGTATCCAGTAAATTTCTGACTTATACGGTGGGGTACCAAATTTTATTTGAAAATCTAGAAAAAGCCGCCACCCCTTTATCACAGATGCTCAATGACTACATCCTTAGGTGTCAATTCTTCAGAAGCTCAATATGAAGAATAGCCCTTCATCAAACTATCCTCAGAAAAATACCAAAACTATGCTATATTGAAGAATCTGTCATGCTAAATTCTGAATTCCAAATACTGGGGTAGTGAGCATAATAGGGGAAGCGATGGTTGCCTTAGGATTACCTATTTCCAGCCGATTGTAGTCCCAAAAATTCCTCAAACAACGTATTTTCTCCATTCTACTGTTTTTTTCAAGCAGTCACTGCTGTATAGCTCAGTCGCACAACTACATTGACAATGTCAGAGGAACTTCCATGTTAGGCGATAGCGGAAGATTAACAGATCACAATCATTTTGGCAATTGATGAGAGCATTCTGGCAGGCTACTAGTATCTAGTTCCTAAATGTATCTTTCCTGTACTACTTCTGGTGATTTTTAGAAGCATTGTTATGATATTCCTACACCAATGGTTGAAAAACTCTTTTTCGAAATGCAACACGGTGCGTGATGAACTACTTGCATCGGTGGTTGTTTTCAAAATGTAAACTTGGTTGTCATTGCAATCTGTCCGTAGTTTGATGCGAGGATTTAGCACTCATCAAAATCTTTTCCCAGTAGCCAAATATTGACTTCATTATTCACCTACTGCAACCGCTCTGTAAAGAAATCAGCGCCGCATTTATTCTCCACCCAAATGACAAGGAAGACTTTACAGACACTCAGCAGTGTTATTTCTTGGAAGCAGCTAGTTTGATTTCCTTACTTTTAAAGGAAACTCTTTCCCCTTACTTTAAGATTTCCTTTCAGTTTATTATGTCTTTGCGAAATCAGCGTGCTGCTTTCTTAAATGGAGCTTTACAAAACTAAGAATTTATCCATGCAGGAGGGTGCTTTAGTAGAACGCATATAAAAGGTAGAGTACCGATGTGATGACGTCATTGAAATCTATTTTCAGAATTTTTATATTTTGATCAGATAGAGTGAAAGAGCACCGTAAAATAGGCATGTTTCGACAGTTTTAGGTGAATGGTGTAAAATTGGGTGAAATATCGCCATTTGATGATAAAAGTCTTTCCATACAAACCATTTTTGACCTGGTTCTTCATACCTGTTAGAGCCAGGCTCAAAATACAGTGGTTTGATAGGCACTTAGTCAGCATTCAATTGCCTATATCTTGGTCATTAATTGTCAGATCAAACTTAAATTTGTCATGTATAGCTATTTTAAAATGCTTTTTCAGAATCCAGAGCCAAAATTATAATTTTCTGAAAACAGAATTTTCTTGACGTCAGATTTGGGTACTCTATTATGTTTTTAAGAACCCATCCTAGTACTAGAAAGAGTTTGGCCCCTTGGCCCAGGCTCTTTTGATAGGTGGACCAATGCTTCTAATACCAATATTTCCAACATCTAACTGCATATGGTCACAGAAAGATGTGAAAATTGTCTTGTTTAGCCCACTCGTCCACATCTCATCAATCCTAGAGACAACAACAAGGGATTAATTGGGGAATCCCCTTTCATCCTCGAAACCGATAGAACTTCTATCCTATTCCACTCACAATAAAGCCTTTCTTTCTTTGCTTGAATGATAATTCATGGTATCGCTTATTGATGAAATTTGCGCTTGAGCGGAGTCTCTAGAAAGCATTTTCATGATGACCCTAAAAAGTCTACTTATACAAACGCATATGCTATGTAGACTATGGAGTAAAGTAATGCTTTGACGCAACACATATTACCCCTCGTACATTTTGGCAAAGCACCTCAGGGTTCCAGTCTCACCCTGAAAAAACCTGCCCGTGCATGTACAATTTTTCTAAGAACTCATTGTTCTAAGGGACTTGACCTCGCTCTCTTTTCTTTTCTGTTCATAATAGTGACGAGGTTTGGAGTGAAGCTGATAAACTGAATCGTTCATAAATTGCTTGGTACACTTTAGTAGAAGAAATCATGAAGGGAAAATCGTACATCTCTCTTCTGGTGGTGTTGTTTCTGATATTATGGAGAGCAACAACGGCGTTAAGGGGGTGAGTACTATGTATTGGAATTCTCAGTATCCATCTTTTGCATTCTGACAGAATACTACAGTGTTAACCAGAGTCGTGCATAGAAAAATTCATAGGGGGAAAGGAGCAGAATGAGAAGTACTATATAGTAGATTTCTCAATTTCCTTTTTTTGCATTCTCCCAACAAAATGCAGTGTAGCAGTAATCAGAGTCGCAGGAAAATCAGGAAAGGGAGGGGCATGAAATGTAGATTTTCCGATTGCTATTAGATCTTAGTATGTCACTGCTCGCATTTTTTTCCAATTTTACATACCATCTTATAAAGCATTGACTAATCTGTTAACTTATCCTTGCCACAAGAATTTATTTATGGAAGAAAGAGCACCCATAGACTAGATTTTAAAATTATATTTGATAAAGCAAGGAATGTCCGACGACATGGTCGTCTCCCGCCCATGGTGATTACGGAAGTCGACATGGGAGATGATAATCGTATCGATATCCGCCAGGGCTGCGAAGTGGCGAATTGAACGACAAACTTACAATTTCTTTTTCTGTATTGGCGTAATTTTGACCTCTTCCAGAAATTGCACGATTTCGACTTTGTTTGCAAACGTTCCACCTTTAGTTAACTTTTGTTTAGGCCTTTTAAATAAACATTAGTTTATCATCCTTTTTGAAAAGTGTTAGACGCCGGCGGGCGCTTTCCTAATCATACAATACTTATCAAGAGAAATATGAAAAAGCGAACTTCAAAAATAAAAAAACTTGACGCGGGAGTAGATAATGAAGTGCACAGGGATGATAAACGAATGTTTTAAAGGGCCTTAGGCCTGGATATTGCAAAAACTTCTGCTGCATTCTTCATGTTTCTAACTTCTGAAGGCAGTTTGCTTGAGTTTTACCCCATCATTCCATACAATATCAAAATATGGAGATTCACATGTGCAGAAAACCTTCGATGTCATGTCTTTTATCGGAAAATATATATTTGACGTACTTTGGCACATTTTGACATATTAATTTGCGTAATTTGCTACTAGACCATCTAACAACCCTGACATCCAATGAAAAACCTATCTTTGAAGTCCAGTGGTATATTATCTCACTATAGCATGTTTATATCTACTTTTAGGCCAAATGTGTGCTCATACAGGGTATCACAGACATACACTTACTACGCAAATGTGGCCTACCGAGCATACGAAAGCTACAGTACATGCTGTAGCCATTTCATGTGGTGCTGGAACACCTGCACTCGCTACAGGTACGGTAAAGAGAACGTACAATTCTATCTATACACAATATAGTGAAGTATTCAGATGTCCGAAAGTACATTGTATTCTCAAAGCTAGTTAATTAGATTAGATACCGAGACTTTGAGAACTCCATCCTTTAGTAGCTGCATCTTAGATTAAAGTGAGTATTACAATATTCTGCATGAGTGAAGAGTAGCCTTTTGCAGTCATCCTTTTGCATTCCAGTTTCCTCTGGAATACCGTAGATGAAAGTATCAAAAATGAACCAACTCTTCTAGCATTCAAAAATAAGATAAAACATTGTTCTGGAAAAGAATGCACCTGCAGGATATGCCGCTAACTTGTTATTTTGTAAATGATACTTTGTATACAGTAATTTGGTTATTTGTGTTGTAAATAGTTGGTTTAAATTAGCATTAAGTTACTATTGTAAGTATCAACTTAAGATATGAATACATGAAAATTTGAAGGATGAAATCCATTGAAGGAATAATCTATGCTAGAATTTATCATCTAGTTCGTTCAATGACTTTATCATTGACGTCTTCAGAAACAGCTTTTCATCAGCTCTCAAAGTAGTATCCAAACAAAGAATATATTTTTGGTCCAATGTACTGAAACTTATCATATTAATTGCAGGCCTGTAACACACTACCGCCAAGAGCGTCGGTATTCAACGAGATACTCGACGCACTATCGTTGTTGTAGTGGATGGTTACAAAGTAGCTACGGCTGTCAGACGCGTAAGTCACCTTTTTTACAATTCTATCTCGTCGTACAAGCAGGCATGAAACCACTGATGGTGCCTAAGGGCTGGAGCCCCCAAAATTTCATTGAGTTTCCCTGTCCCCACTAAACTTTTTGAAGAAGTCTATACACTTTAGGGGGAAGGGTGAAATAATGCCAACACTGAGCAAAGCGAGAAAATTTTAACAGACCAAGCTCTTCAAATTGACTTAAGCAGAAGACGAACAGCTTACTTGTTATTTGTCACATTGTTCTGCATAATAAACACTCATATTGAATTTGCACACTGCAAGGCATAATATTTCATCTTTCAATAGTTAGATATCAGTGGCGGACTGACCCGGGTGGGTGAAATTTGGGTATGAGCCCACCATGAGTGTGTATGAATGGGGTGCCAAAGCGACAAAACAATGTATTAACTTGCTCTTCAAGTCTATGGGGGAGTAAGTTTGGGGTCTGAAAGGAGTTCATTTTTGCTACTCGTAGAAGTGCCACGCTAGACGATCATGTCCAAGCATACCACTGGGCATCCTTGAAGTATGTGTGGCCAGCTAGAAGCATTGTTACCTGTATTGTTTGATTTTATCTGCTGACCGTCCGCTATAGGCTTTTCGAGTGCCTTTGTGGGAGGCCTTAAGACAAATGAATGAAATGTATCATTGCTCTGACAGATATAATGTTTGTTGTCTTTAGCCATTTGCAACAGTCCATCGTGTAGGCATGGCTCTTGCATTAGGCCTAACACTTGCCAATGCCACAGTGGATATGAAAGTCCAGCAACTGGATGCAGATCAGGTACTATAAGCTTTTTTATGCTTCAGCCGCTATCTTGGAAGCCATGGCTTCTAAATATACATCTTCCAGGTTACTCATCATCTCCGTAACAAGTTACTTATTTAACATGACCTTCAGGCCAGTGCAATAAGAATCACAATTTCACAAATAGTTGATATCGTTACCTGTTCAGTGTCATGTGTTGCATTACCTGAGTTTATAGGCCATAACTAAGCAGAAGAAATGTCTCGCTTCACTTTGTACTTACCCACCCTATTTCTCATGCTAGTGGCCCAGCACTAATATCCTCTTCAACAAACACTTCCACTGCGTAGGAGCTTAAATGAGACTCTACTCCTATGGTCTTCATTCCATTCAATCTATTTAGTACTATGCATTCTCATTAACAGGAACTGGTATATACTTTTTACTGCATCGCTATAATTTCCAAAATGAACGGTATACCTTTCTATATTGTAGACATCAATGAGTGCTTAAGCTCAAATGGAGGCTGTGACCAAGTGTGCAATAACTACCCAGGAGGACATAGCTGTGCATGTCGCAGAGGTTATACTCTACATGCCGCTAGAAGCTGCAGGGGTGAGTTAAATGTTATTCTCAAAAGAATTGAAATGTAATCAAATCCTGTTGGAAAAGGAAGCCTTTAAGAGTAGTTCAGCATAGGCATGCATGACATCATATACAGTAACTGCTACAATACTGCTATTTGTACCAGATTATGAAGAGAATGTACTGTAGTTATAAGGGAATGAACCTAGTCAGGCAGCAATCTAAGACACAATGATGATCTATTTGTGCAGTTCCAAACCAAAAATGTTCAGTGATGATTTCGACTTTGTCCAGTGAGGAATAACAGCATCATGTCGAACACCGAGTTAACAACAAACTAAAACATTACGGTTTTATCTTCAAAAGCATCTTTGTAACTAAATTTCCTTATAATATCGATTTCATCAGTTAAGTTGTCAAAATTTTTGAAACCATGCATGCTTGTCAGTCTTTGCGGTCTCTTTCACTCTACAGCCTCGTTCTTTGTTAAAACGTGAGTAACCAGCCTCGGTTCAAACAAAGCCACAACTGGCATGCTAGCATAGATGTAAAATTATTCCTTCTTAGATGCGTAGATAGAATGAAGTTGCATGCAATGAGTTTGACAGTGTACTCCCTTTTGGAGTAAAAGCGAAAATATTTATTCAATGTCCAATAGTGAGTGCTTGTAAATGCCAGCGTATGCAAAATCATTTTAGAACGAGAGAAGCGCAGCCCCTCAACTCTATAAACCTTTTGGAGATAAAACCATACAACAATCATTATCCCCTTGTAAAATGATATTTAGATTTAAAAAGTTGTCAAGAAATTGTTAATTCACATGATATGGGGTATCAAACTACGTTGTTTTCTGGACGATATTATCATTTTCTTATATCAATGCGTGGATAAACAGGAAAGCTTCTTATAAAAATTCATTCAGGAAAAGAGCCCCCGAGCTATCTACGTGCTTCAGCAGCACTGGTACAGACTCAATCAAAAGCAATTACTATTAAAATCTTCTCATACTATATAAAATTATAAAATTTGTTTACTAATAGCCAACAGAGCGAGGTAGCATAGTGGTTGGAGCGCATGCCTCCCATGCCGAAGGTCTACGGCTCGAGCCCGACTCGATGCCCTGACTGAACGCTCGCTCACCGTTAACCCAGCAGCCAATGGGTACCCAGTGGGAACACTGGGGAGATAAAGGCGGCGAGGTAAGGAACTGGCCACCCTACCTCACATGCCGATGGCACAGGATAAGTGTCCTCTCTATCAGGCACTTCCCTACGTACGAAAGTATATGGGACTACCTTTACATTATTAACAGCCAGCTTCTTTTGTTTCGTAGATATTAATGAATGTAGCATATCCAGTCAGCTATGCCAATGCAATGACGCAGCAAACAACCCAAGATGCATTGCAACCTGTCAAAATACTGTCGGAAGTTATAGGTGCTCATGCTCCAACGGATATCGCCTAGAGATCTCTGGAAAATGCGCTGGTTAGCTTCATAACAAACTTACGAATGAATGAATACTTATGAATAATAATGAATATCAATTCTTTCTTAATTAATACAGAGCTCATTTGAGCAATAACAAAGCGATTTACTAAACTAGCCTGATGAATGTTAAATTCTGTAGTATTTGCAAAATTTGGAAGTATTTGAGAGGAGGATAAAACTCTCTTAGCTCCAAGGCCTCGTACAAAATACTCTTTGGCAATGAACGATGAAGTCTCGCACATACCGAGTGCGAAAGAGCCACGTGAACAGATGCCTGAGAGGCAAAGTTGTAGGTTGGTCTGACGTATCACTACATTCGCGTCGATTCTATAATTGGCTCAGACTGCACACGCCAGTACAAGTTATCATTGCAAGTAACAATATCATTCATTTTGTCAACTGGAAAGCTTAAGTATATAAAAATATTATCCATTTTGTTGACTGGAAAGCTTAAGTAGCTGGTTAAGATACCAGCAGCAACCAACGTACATTTTTTCTTGAAAAGTGCTATAATTAGAGTCAAAGCATTTTAACTCTATGAATTCACTATATGTAATTCAATTCTTAGTTTATGGTTAGTACATAGCAGTAGAAACTGCTATTGCAGACATATTTCAGGTTGTCATATATCATAATAATACTCTTGTGCCATTATTAACATAGACCTTTAGACAACTACAGAATTCTTATGAGGTAAATGATAAGTAAATGAAGGTAAAATAGTACGACTTCCATATTCTTAGGCAGAGTCGAGACCGAACAGAAACACGTCTGAATTATGATGCTTATTTTCAAGACTGACTAAATCAATTCAAGTTACCTGTTAAGCATGCAGGATACGTAATGGTGTTAATTCCTGTACATATTGAGAACCAACAGGCTAAGTATAGCATAGGGTACAACTAACCCCTTTGATCTAGGACCTTATTAAAGCTACACATATATCATACTAATACTCTTGTGCCATTATTAACATAGACCTTTGTACAACTACAGTCTTCTTGTGATGTAAATGATAAGGAAATGAAAGTAAAATAGTAAGACTTCCCAGGAGTTTTGTATACAAAAGAGCTGCATTTTGCGCATGCTTCTGGAATAAAAATATTTCCATTTTCTTTGGAATACTCAAGCTTTAAATGAAAAAATATTCACTACTGTCTCTCGTCCAGATAAAAATGAGTGCCGTGATCTGAATGGTGGATGTGCCCATATCTGCGCCAACACACCTGGCTCCTTTCTATGCTCCTGTCACATTGGATACCAACTTGGAAGTAACAGCAAAAGCTGCTCGGGTAAATTGGCACAAATTTTTCAACTGGAACATAAAACTTTCTTTTTACTATAGCAAGTGACTTAGCTTTTCAGAATTGTTCTCAATATAATCAATGAAAGTATATGTATATTGATTATATATTTACAGATCTCTATGTGTTTTCTTGAGTCCTGAATAACATTGTCATTTTTAGCTTTGTCTCATACTTATGTGCCAACATTAGCATGTGTGTTCCTCTGCAAAAATACTAGTACATTACAGATTCTTCATATTCCATACGTATAATAATAAACTCTTGAAAGAAGCAAGGTAGGGTTAGGGTTATGGTTAGGGTTGAAAGATAAACTCTTGAAAGAAGCAAGGTAGGGTAGTGTACAAACTCCAATAAAAGTTAATGTTGAAAAGAAATGAGATGTCTACTTTAATGTTATGTAATACTCTCTTTATTTTGGAATTCCTTTCTTATTTATTTAAGATATCGATGAATGTTTAACGAATAATGGTGGCTGTGAACACACGTGTAGAAACAGCATTGGAAGTTTTCATTGCCAGTGCAGGTCAGGTCACGTGCTAGATTACAATGGAAAGACATGTTCAGGTAAAGCTGATAATGTTTTATCATTAGGAAGAGGATTATTGAGCTCAGCTGTAAAATGTACAGCTTTACATGAGGAATTTTATCTATTGAAGTTTAATGAGCATGGTGTGAAGCTAATACAAAGAAGAATTAAAATCTACAAAATATATGAACAAAACTACTGATGAAGAGTCCTTTTGAATGTTAACCTTTGTATTACCCAAACTTAGTAGACTAACACAGAGCCTATGCCTAATGTTCAAATTAGCTTTCAGATGTTTCATATTCAAAACATCATGCATAAAATTCGAAACATATCGCCTTCAATGCTCTATACCCTAACAGTAAGGTAGTAAAATCTTCGGCCTCTATGCTCCATTTGCATAATTTAAAGTGTACTGCAGATTTCCCCGAGCAGCATGTAAATGAACAACACAACCCAACTTTCCGTGTTCCAAGTGCTCAGCAATCAATATTGTCCTTTCATTTTGGGTGAATATAAAGTTATGAAAACAAAAGCAACATTTTCCACATCTTCCTTCTCTACTGAGAGCGTTTTTCCATTTTTTGCACTGACTTCAATGGTGATAATTGTGCAGCCTCCTTTAGTAAGCTTGTAACAAGATGCAATCCCCAAATTCTTTCATGTTGTTAAATGAAATAACTTATTCTTCAGATATTGATGAATGCTCCAGTCATCCTCATGGTTGTCAACAAGTTTGTAACAACTACAAAGGAGGATACTTTTGCTCATGTCATGACGGTTATCAGCGTAACAGTGATAACAAGACATGTTCTGGTAGGTACAAATAATATTACTCCTAGACGCTACATTAAAGTCAACAATCTATCCTAAATCTCACCTCTATTTTGCATCTTATTAATCAAAACAAGTGCAAGGCATAATCTAAGCAATTACTGCACATAGGTATAACCATGATTACATTTGCAAACTTCCATACCCATAAGGAAACTAATTTCTAGTACGGAAGAGAAGGGGGTCGGTAATCGTTTGGGGGCTGGAAAGAGTTTCAAGTTTAAGAGAGGGGGGCTTGTAATAAAATGTCCTAATAAAGCACAACTCAAACATACAAGAATTGGTCCCATTCCTCGTCAATACCGTATAGACGAGGGCTTGGAATAGCAGGGGTGGTTGGAAATTTCCTGGAAACGTAATAAAGACAATCCTATCTTAGTTCAATAGTAATAAACGGGATTTTCAATAAGAGTGTCATGGTATGCATTTTTTGCAAAACAATTAGTTGTTGGGGAGGGCGTCTATTCCAGACTGGAGTGCATTTCCTTGGAGTTTAATTTGACACTTCTCTCGTGATTTCTTGTGATATTTAATCAATAAATTGAATAAATAGAACTATTTATTTATAGATGTTAATGAATGTAATACCCTACAATCTGGTACAAATGCCACACTTTCAAGGTGTACCCAAAATTGTCACAATACGGTTGGGTCTTATACTTGCAGCTGTAATATTGGATACACACTTGGAACTGATGGATGGAAATGCAATGGTAAGGCATTGATTTGGTACAGCTTCATATACCTTCAACATAACATTACTTTCCTATGATACAACTTTACCACAGCACGAAAAAGCGGCAACATTATTTTGACATACTTAAAAGCTTTTTTCGTCCGACACTCATCAGAAGCTTTCAAGTATGTCAAAATGGTGTTGCCGCTTTTTCGTGCTGTGGTAGAGTGCTGTAGTATTAACAGACTATTTCTGATACAACTCTTCATTTTCCGAAGAGATCCCAATGATTTGAAGTACCAAATCATTGGGATCTCTTCATTTGCTAAAAGAAATTCTACCACAGAGTTGAATTTCTTGTAACAAATTTAAGAGATCTCAATGATTTGGTACTTCAAGCGACAAGTTTAAAAGAGTTCATTATTGAGCAAACATTTTAACGACAACAACTTCTACGTAGTGAATTTTAAAGCATTTTTGCTGCCGCAATAAGCATCAGTAGGAAGATGATAAATTGACTATGGTCAAAGTAAGAATTTTGAACTTCACGTTTTTCCGAATAGCCTAGGCAAAGATTGAGCTTGAACAAAACTATCAATACTAACTTTATTCTGAAAATTCGCTAATCATTATTTCTCTTTCTCTGCTGATTCAGCCTTTTATATTCTTTATCTCGTCTGTTTAAAATCTGAAAATCTCACATACACAAGCAATTACTGATACCCTGTTCAAGTTTATTTCAAGCTCATTTCCTTAAATTTTATTGTTCCTGTCTAAAAACAACTTGTTTTGGCTCATTTGGACCCTGAAGCGTCATAAATTTCATTTCACCTCATTCATTTCATCTTCACATATTTATACATATCATTAAGGATCCCATTTCAAACGAACGAGTATACAGCCCTCTGGAACGCAACTATGGCCCAATCTCTACTAGAAACTTTCAATTGCCAGTAAAGATTTAATCGAATTGGAAATCGTTCACACAGTATAGTTGTTTGATCCTGACAATGCTGAAAATGCATAGAATTTTTTGTCATTTGGCCACATTTTTCTTCAGTCGTCAATCTTCCTGTCTGCTAAAGTCTCTACCCTCAAAGTATCATCACAGATAGGAATTTGATAGTTGGCACTTCAGTTACTAACTTATGCAATGCATCTCGCTGAAAGAAGGAATTACATATTGCAAGGAAAAGTGGCTCACATTAACCTTGTTTACTCTTAGATGTTGATGAATGTAGTACAGAATCTACTGTGTATTGCAAATTGAAACGGATGATATTTTGGATCGTTCTGTGAATTCCCATTGTTTTTCATTATAACATTGATCAAATTCCTCGTTACATTTCCTTCAAAGAGAGCATCAGCACACATAGCAAATTGACAATATTAGGTGAGCAGCAATGCGCAATTTAGGGAGGATTGCTACTTTAGTTGATATCGTATCCAATGTATCTATTTGGAAGAAGACAGGGCCGTAACCACGATTTTCATTTTGGGGGGCTTAGAAGTCACTATCGGAGGAGGCCTCATCATGGTTGAGGCGGAGGAGCTGAAAAATTTATTTTAACAAGAAATTATTGGGGGGCTCCAGCCCCCCTTGCCCCCCCGTGGTTACGGCACTGGAAGGCATTACGTATTGCAAGGGAAAGTGGTTTACGTTAATGTTTGCTTACTCTTAGATGTCGATGAATGTAGTACAGGATCTAATGGCTGTCAGCAAACATGCATAAACACATTGGGTAGCTACGTTTGCAGATGTTTTCCAGGGTATCAATTGAATGCAAACGGGAGAACTTGTGATGGTATGCTGAAATTATGTGATAATTTATATCATAATTTTATCATTAAGAGATCTGGACAAACGTACGTCCTTGCTACACATATATTCAATATATACAAGTATAGATAATGTCAGTGCTATGGAAAATTAATCTTGTAAATGCAATAAATAGATAAATAGAAGGAAAATACACAGTATAGTAAAGTCAAAACTTGACAAACAGTCACTAGCACAATTTTGTTGATGCTGGAAGAAGTAATATCATAATGCCATACAATACACCACTCTGCAATGCAGCAGATATACAATCCCTTACAACATGTCTTAAAATACACCACAATGTACAGCAACACTATGCAACACATTACAACATTCCATTCAATATGCCATAATATTCTACAACATAAGTCAATAAACAATGCCATGCTGCAGCAGTATGCAGTACTAGATGTAAACTACGATGGCATTAAAATCAATATCTTGCACTACAGGAAATCGCACTCAATGTATCATTTAGTAAAACAATACGAAAGAAGATAAATTACAATACATTGCAAAACACTCAAGAGATGAAAATTCATTAAGAAACGATATTTCTATGTAGCATAGCATATACAAATCTGTTACAGAGACAATTAACAGCTTCCTATTTTAGCTCTACCATGCATTCGTCATCCTCCTGTCATCAATGGGAGAGGAACATGCTTCTTTGCTAAAACGAATGATACGTGCAGTTTCAGTTGCAACCCAGGCTTCGATCTCAGGGGATCAAAAACGCGTTTATGTCAAGCGAATCACACATGGAGCGGATCTCTACCGACGTGCTCAAGTATGTATATTGGATGGTATAACATTTTCTTATGCTAAATAATAACCAAAATGGATTTTAACGTCACAATGGCCATAATTGAATGCAGATATGATGGGTTTCTCAATCGAGATTTAGAATGTAATGTACTACAATTAGCTGAACTTTCACCTAGCTCAATATTGCTACTTCATGTTACTGAATACTAAATTCAACAATTCTTTTAGGAAAGCATTGTAATGAACTATCGCCACCAGACAATGGAGGAATCAGTTTACCTTGCTTCAAATATTATCAGGCACTGTGCAAGGTTAATTGCAACACTGGCTACTTCGCTACTGGACCAACTGAGCGAACTTGTAGAGCATATGGAAACAACACAATGTATTGGAGTAGCTCTGCAACAAGATGTCAAGGTAGTATTAATCTCCTTCAAATCGATAAAAAGGTTTGATAACTTCAAAAATAGGTATAAGGCAATACCAGAGCTCTCTCCCCATGGGCAGTCAGTTTAACACTCTTTCAGGAATATCTCTTATCCTTCTACAATTTTGTTGGGAGAAAATTAAGGGCGAGAGAGTTTATTTTTCTGGTAGAAATATTTACTAATAGTGCACGTTTTTCTGTGCCGAATGACGATCCATTTTCAATCATTTGATGTCAAAGTGAGCACAGCTTGAATATACTAGAGCAAATAGAGCAAAAAGTAACTGTCTAGTACCGTGCAATGTACTGGAAAGTTTCCAGCTGTGATACTAGCAAACTCTTACAAATTCAACTTTTTAACTTGAGAGCTCTGCAAGATAACAATGCACAACTTTTCTATATGTACTTACATTTCCATACCTTCTCTGCATTGACATACCTTCCTTGCATTGATATAACTTCTTTACATTGACAAACCTTCTCTGCATTGATATACTTTCTTTGTGTTGACATACTTTCTTTGCATTGACATTTCTTCTTTATATTGATATAGCTTCTTTTCATTGACATACCAAGCTGCACTTCCTGTTCATGAAGGCTCTAATAAAATAATATTGAACATTTCATTTTGATACAGAAATCTCTGTTTGTGCACCAAACCCATGCAAACACAAAGGAAACTGCGAAATTGTCAACAAAGACATCTTTAAATGTCATTGTCTTCATAAACAGTATCGAGGAAGGACATGTGCAGAAGGTCTTGTTGAAATTCAAACCTTTCCAGTACTAGCGCCAGGACAAATTGTATCTATTCAGGTCAATGCAACACCAGATAGAGAGCTAAGGATAAACGTATCTTCAAATGATAACTCTGTGACTCTCATTCCTTTGACGTTAATATTTAATTCTTCGCATACAACTGCTGCTCTTCAGATACGAAGCGGTTCTTCTGGCACAAAAATCATTTCATTTTTCTTGCATGGAATTGATGCGCAAAATTTCACTAACCCCGGTGACAAAGTGCTCTTTGTACAGAATACCACAAGAAGTCTCAGCAAGGTTGTGAATGACGAAGGTTGTTTGTCTCAAGGCTGTTATGAGAAGAGCCTTCCATCAGGTGAAATGGAGAAAAGTGACTTGATAGTTCATTCCACTTCACCTTGGGAAAATGAAGCTGGAAATGCATTAACCGACGGAGTATCGGCTATCAGTGATGGGGACGTAGTTCTTCCTACGTCAATGGCTGGATCTAGGATCACATTGAACACGCTTTATAACAGTGACCTTCAAACATTCATTATCAGTAGCCAAAATGTTTCTAAGGCAATGAAATCAACTGTGAGGGACACAAGCTATTGTGTATCTGAACAGCCATCCGCGGATTATCTACCTGAAGTGGTGCAAGTCAATGCATTTGCAAAAACTGTAGCAAAAAGTGTAAACCGTAATACTCCATCTTGGATAAATGTTGTTGCACAGCAAACAGTGAAAACATTTGATACCCAGGACTTCGAGGCCAAACTCCTACGCGGTCAAACAATTAAAGGCAAATACTCGAAATGCGGCGAAATACTATCAGGAATCGATGATCGGCAACAATATTACGTATATTCTACAAACCAGAAGATTTTAATGCATGTCAATGAAGAGGACATAAACATTGGATCAGATGTAAATACTTGCATTTTCAGGTCTGCAAGCGAAAACCAGACACTGATTGGGTTTGCTAATGCCTCTTCGATCATGAAAACCTTGCAGTCATCCACTGGCTGGAATATAAAAGCAAATGGCATCCACTTCAAAAACGGAAGTGGAAATCCTGTCTACTCCCTATATGGGCAGTTTTATACAAAACTGACTTCTGACTCAGCAGAAATAAGGATCTCTGTTGATGGGAAGATGACAATCACAGTAACAAGTGAGAGTGAGGTAAGCAATTTGTTCATTCGAGAAAGTTCTTGTCGTCTATAACTATAGGAGATTTATCAGCTCAATAGTACACACCATGATGCCTTTGCATTTTCCAGTTTTTCATTCCCTATTTGTTGGCTAGGAATTATACGCAAATGCTCCTTACATCTAAGTGAAGTTAAGCTCACAATGACAAACCTCTTTTCGATAGAATATTCTTAAAGTGCTAGTTTTGTGCAATCTATGCCTCAGATGTAAATGAAATGCAAAGCAAAATTGTTTTTAACAATTTTCAAACATGAAGAAAGTTTGAGCGCTCAGTTCCTCGATTTTATATTTGATTTTATACTTGTATTTAAGAAATGTCCTTCTGTATTTTTTATTATAGTATTTACTTGTTTTGTTTTAATTTTTTTTTATTTAATAAACTGTAACAGTAATGGAGGATCCCTTGAAAAACAGCATTTGCTGAAGAACCACTCTCCCAAAAATGAAATGAAAAAATGAAGTGAAATGAAAAAAATGAAATGGAAAAAATGAAATGAAACAAATGAAAAAATGAAATGAAAAAGATGGAATGAAACAAATGAGAAGAAAGAACGCAGCTTGTTTGAAGTTTGGAATAGTCTTACGTGGCGGCTTAGTCATCACATGAGTGTCCCATTTTATCAAATAGGCTTGAGCTCATAAGGTGAATAGGGTCTTGCTTTGAAATATAAATGATAGATATGCTGGCTTTCTCTTACTGCATAATACCTACAGCCAAATGACACTTGTGCTATTAGATATTTTATTGCTCTTGCAATAGCCATTTGGTGTGCTTAAGGCGTTTAAGGTGTTTAGAACGTTTAAGTGTTAAAGGCGCAACGCTGTGAACCTGCTAAGTTGAAAACTTTACAAGTTCGAATGCGTGCACTGGTGGGAATCACCCACTTTAAACCAGCAGCTCACTCAGCTGTCCATCCTCTTGTAGCTTGAAAAAGCCTGGTTCAACTATAGCCGTAAATGCGTGCAACTACCGTAGGTAAAAGTGCTTACAGTATGCGGTATGTTAATTTAGATAAAATATTCACAAACAAGTTCTTTTGGCGGTAACCACGTCGATAGTCAAGCATCCTTAGACCAATTTTGCACACGAGGGAAAACAGTAATAGCACCTCCTGAATAGGTATCCTTTTCAACAACTTGAAAGCTAAGTTTAGAGGGCAATAGTACTGTTGAAGA
Organism: Cassiopea andromeda; assembly: GCA_018155075.1. Lineage (NCBI taxonomy): Eukaryota > Metazoa > Cnidaria > Scyphozoa > Rhizostomeae > Cassiopeidae > Cassiopea > Cassiopea andromeda. The sequence continues at coordinate 156,691 of WIPJ01007583.1, read as the reverse complement.
CAGTACCAAACGAAATCCATATTTTAATTTGTGATAATGGCCTAAAAGCAAAGGACTATCATGGAAAACTTTGTTGTTGTTTGCTTAGTGGCTGATATTCATTTGTGTTCTTTTGTTGTTTCGCAAAGTTAAGCAATAGCTGTCGCAGGCATGATATTCACATTGGATTTTCATCATGCCGCCGTAATCACAATAGCCGTAAAAGTTGAGTATAGTTCAACTTTACTCATAGTACCTCAGACTGCCGTTGGCTGCCTGCGATAATGTGCTCACATAAAGAATAAGCTGTCTGCGTCATACCGTAAGGGCAGGACTGTCAGCAGTATCCGATACTTACGGTTGTATGTGAACCAGGCTTAAATTAGTAATCAGGTTAGGCACTGTCACGAATGATATTAAGTGGAAAGATTCGAGTCCACTCTTCATGGTTCTAATCCATTCGCACAGCTACCGCAATTGCCCTAAAAGCATATGTTGAGTGTAGCAATAAGATAACATTAATCTTGCCATCTTCGAACCTCCACTAAGAATAGGAATTTTTGCCGTTAATGTTGTCCAATGTGTAAGTCTTAACATATTTTCTCCTTTCAGTTCTCAAAAGCTGGGATTTTAGCCACTAAATCAATGTTCGCAACAGGAAAGGTATCGATGACAATAGCTAGGAACCTAACAGGCACTGCAGAAAACTCAACTTTTCTTGGTCTTGGAAATGTCAATATGACAACCTCAGGTATGAAGAAAATTTCTGTTAATTAATTAATTAATTATTTAATTAATCCTGTTCAATCCAAACACAACAGTCTATCACTTAGAAGCAGATGTCGGACACATGGAACTGTTGCTCTGTTCAGGGAAAAACTTGCAAGCTCTCTGCAACGTAAATGGTTAATACCAACAAATTCGTTAAAATTTTAACTTTTGACTTCATCTGCATGAGAGGATAGAAAGCAGATTTACTTTCAAATACGATGCTTAACTTTAAGATACATCACCAACATCGCCATAATGAATTATTTTGATACCAATCAAGAAAGTTACACGTTCTATTTGAGTCTGTGTCAATGTATAGCTAGGTGTGACAAAGCTATAACACCACTGAACTAAAAATAAATCAAGATATGAACACATACCTACCACAACTAATGGATTACTGTGATGATTTATTCACTAGGCCATATAAGAGTAGCTAATTCGCGATTAAGCTGCATACAGACTGAGATTGAAACAGTGACTGAAAAAAACAGATGCTTACGAAGTAATGAACTCACTGACTGTCACTCTTGCTCCGACGTAATGATCTATTTTTATACACTATATACACACATACATACATACATACATACACACATACATACATACATACATACATACATACATACATACATACATACATACACACATATATATGTGTGTGTCTGTGTATGTCTGTGTGTGTTTTAGCTAGCTAATGAGTTCATATCTATAGCTACTTGATAGCCAAATCTAACCAATAGGTGCTAAGATCAGGGGATTCGAAAACAAGCCTCTGTGGCCTAGTGGTTGCAACACTTGCCCGGAATGTGAGACCCTAGTTTGATTCCAGGTGGTGGCATGTTTCCATTTCCTCTGATTTTTCTGATCATTTTAACATGCTACAGCTTGACCTAGAAAGGAGAAATCCTAGTTAGTCGCCAGCTAATGAGTTCATATATA